>CAXIVR010000007.1:9326325-9448825 GCA_964035755.1 Teleogryllus oceanicus
GGTTCTATATTCGTAAACTGAAAAGTTCTAAATGTTTAAAAAAATGTTGAAAATGTCTAAAAATGAACTTTGGGCGACGATACATGGCTCCTGGCCAGAGAATGGAGCAAGACCTTAGAACCAGACCACATCAAGGAAATTAGAAAACTTTGGTACGAGATAGTCTCTGCCATCCTGTAGGACCTCTAGTTACATTCTCGTATACGTACGTATATACGGTGTAATATACGTACAATAGAGAAAGTTATGCAATGCTGTGCAAAAGAACAGGAATTTTCGACAGAAAAAAGTTCATTGCCCGGCCCTGAAAACACAAATGTGAATAAAACCAACTGCTAAATTAAGAGAAAAAATCCTCTAACAAGTGGTGTAGTCAGAATACCGGTTTTGTGGGTCCTTAATGCCGAAAAACCAATTGGAAGCAAAATGTCCGTCCGCCCGTCTGTCGTATATAAACAAAAATAGCGCATAAACCACACGTACAATCTTTTCCAAATTGGAGAAACACCTGTCTAGTTGAAGATTTGAAATTTTGAAAAACATTCTTTAAAATTTGGAGGTACTTTTCGTGATGCCTTCCGTACATTTGCAAAATTTTCTCAAAACGACTCCAATTTCTTTCTTCAATTTTTTATAAATGGAGCAAAATACACTTATAAATGTGGCATATGTTACACGTTTAACTCTGAATTTTCAAAACCTCAAAAAAAGTTGAACTTATTTGGCGTCTTACTACAACTGTAAAACTGAATACAGAGATTTTTCTTTCAAATGAAATTTGTTGTACATAAAAAGTTCTTTCAATAAAGTCATGGTGATTTTTTTTGAAATTTTTAGTAGTTTTCGCTCAATAGTCTGTGCAATATTTGTAATTTAAAAAAACAACAAAAACAAGATTTTCTCAAAAATGGCTCCAAATTTTTTCTTTAAATTTTTAATAGGGGTAGTTCCAAATATACCCTAAACGATGACATTAATGCGATTTTGCTCTATTTTTGTCGTGTTTTTTTTCAAAAATTACAAAAATGTAATTTTCAAATGAAAAATTACAAAAACTGTAATTTTCTTGACGTGTGTCTCACATCGGTAATATTTACAATAAAGTAGACTTCTTCACATTATTATATTTATGAGTATATGTGCTTTAAATAATGTCGCATGAAGTGTTTGGAAAACTCAATAATTTTCTGTAAAAATGAGCTCAAAGTTTCGCATTTGCAGATAAGCTCACACTACATTTTCTCAAAAATTTTTTCTTCAAACCTCTCCAACGGATAGGGGAATAGCACTGTTGAAGATGATGTTAAGTTCATTTTGGTGTATTCTTTAGTTTTTTTAAAAAAATACTGAAATATATATTTTTTAAATACCTTTCACACCGTTAATATGTACATATTCATTGACTTGTATAATTATATGCATCAAATGACTTCAAATGACGTTTTTTGAAAACTCAATAGATTTCTGTTGAAAAATGGGGCTTCCAATTTTGCATTTACTACAATTATCAATCACCATTTTCTTAAAAATGACTTCAAATTTTTCAAAGAAAATTTCTGTTTAGAACGAGGTTTTACTCTTCTTTAATTTTCTTGACGTAATATTTCGACTGTACTATTAGGCAAGCAAAAAGTTGAGAAAATGTCCTTTCGGTTACGATAGGTGACAGCTGGTCAGAGAATGGAGCAAGATCTGAAAGCCAATCCACACCAAGAAAATAGAAAAATTTACTACGAGAAAGTTTGTGTCGTGGCCCTAGTACCTCTAGTTATTTCCCCGTATACATACGTATATACAGGAGTAATATACGTAGTATACAGAAAGTTATGTAATGCTGCGGAAAATTGATTTCGAGATTTCAACAAAATACAGGTTCTAGGGTCCCCTGATTATGAAAAAGTGTTTTTTTTTCTTCGAAACGTCTGTCCGTCTGTCCGTCAGTCGTATGTGAACAAACATAGCTCCTAAACCACACATACGATCTTTCCCAAATTGAAGAAACCCCTGTACAATTGGCTCTAGTTGATGCTTTGAAATTGAGAAAAACATTCTTTTAAATTTGGGGATATTAAACATACTTTACATGAAGCCTCCCGGACATTTTCAATATTTCCTCAAAAACGGCTTAAAAGTTTTTCTTTAAATTACTTGTAAGAACAGAATAAAGTACACTTATATATGTGGCGTAGGTCCGATTTCCACGGTTAAATCTGGTTTCGAAAATTGAAAATTATTGAATTATTTTTCTTGATTGACGTCTTTCTACAGCTATAACATTGAAGATAGAGATTTTTCCTAGAAATAATTTTTTTGACTGTAAATTCCTCCTTCATTACGGTCATATAGGTTTTCTTTGAAAATTTTAGCAATTTTCTTTCAATAGTGCATGCAAAATTTGCAGTTTTAAAAAATACCAAAAACAAGAATTTTTCATAAAAGGCTCCAATTTTTTTCTTTATATTTTTGGTAGGAATAGTACCAGACGTATCCTATCGGATGACATAAACACCATATTGTTCTAAACTTTTGTTTCTTCAAAAATTACAAAAATGTAATTTTTTTACTTGTCTCTAACGTCGGAAATATTTACACTAGAGACAATTTCTCACTTTCTAGATTTATGAGTAAATGGGCATTAAATAATGTAAAATAAAGGTTCTTGAAACTCAGCAGTTTTCTGTAAAAATTTGTTAAATTCAGGATTTTCAGAAACGCTCAAGAGCCTCTTCTCGAAAATGGCACAAATTTTTCAATTTTTCCAACGCAAAGTACATTACATGTTTTATATGACGAAAATCGTTTTGCAATATTCTTCTTTTTTAAATTACAGAAAGTAATTGTTTTGAAATATCTCCGCCAGTTGCTGCACATTTCCATTCATTTGTATACATTATTGCACGTGTTAGTGAAGTACTTTAAATGATTTCAAATGAAGTTTTCGAAAACCTGTGAAAAGAGTTTCAAATTTCGCATTTACAGTAATGCTTAATCGGCATATTCTAAAAACGTTTCAAATTTTTCAATGAAAATTGCTTGTGTCTTCATAGGCTCCGTCCGTTGTTCAGCGTTCCTCGTTGTCCACCTCAATTGATTGGTTGATGATTCCGGTCCGTTAACTGCTAAGATCATTAGTCCCGTAAGTTAAGTGTATGTTTTGCTCAAGAGGTGGCAATGATCTTATCGCGCAAGGTGAGATCCGGTGCCGACCATAGTCGGCTAGCGGATTTTCCAAATAAGTATCTCACTACCGTCGACCGCCCCAGCCGGAACAAGCTCTAATCTCCTGACGAGTATTTCTGCAAATTTTGTAGTATAGTGCACAAAGTGTATGTGTGTGTCAGGGGTAGGATAGGACAAAGAATGAGAAGGAAAGATCGCGCGCGGTCCGTGACCTGTTTGTTAGGGTACTGCTTCGGCATTCGCCTAGTATTGGTCGGAGAGACCACGAAAAATTACCGATCAGAGCAGTCAACCGATAGACTTCTCCTTCAGGGAGAAACAGATCTCGACCTAGCTCATGTCGAAAATCCTGCCACCATCGGGACTCCAATCTAGGACCTCTCGGTCAGAGGTACTGCAGTGAAAGCAGCTGATGCCCTGAACCACCTCTCCCGGCACCACACTCGACAATGCCGTTATAATTCGGGACTTCAACTTTCAAATTAAAATTCAAAAAATATTTCTCCATTATCGAAAAACTGCTAGGATTCTGCCGATAACTTTACGTGTTTAACATTAAATTCCTTTACTAAATTCCGAAACTTATCAATGTATCACGGGGCTCTTTGCGACACTATCGCCCTGTTTCGTTACCTCCGCAGTTCTCTTTTTTAACAGTCACATCCGCACACAATGTCCATTGTTTCATCGTGCGGTAAAGTTAATTTCATTACGTTCGTCTTTAGTCACTTGTTGCAACATATCATTCGTCACCCAATCCCTGCCTTCCTTTTGTTAATAATTTTAGCTCATTTTTTCTTACATTGTTCACTTTAAATTATATTAAATTAATGTTAATTTTTAATTATGTCCTCCCGTTTCACAAAATATACTAAAGTCTTTTTTTTCTTTATTTATTAAATGCTTGACACAAATATATTTCTCTGTTTATTTGTTCATGTTAATTGTCTTCTCAATATACTATTTCATGTTTTGTACTATATATATATTTTGTCATATATATATATATATATATATATATATATACATGTATGTATATATATATAATGTAGTATATATATATATATACTGTATGTATATATATATATATATATATATTTATGTTTTCGTCTGTGAAAGGAGGAGTGTGTTTGTTCATGACAAGGCCCCTGTAGCTGAGTTTGAGCTTTTCCCGTGCGCAGGTGTCGTGGTGCGGCACGGACATCCACCTGCTGACGGTGGGCAGATACACGCACACGAGCGACCAGCGCTTCCAGTCCATCCACTCGCCGCAGACGGAGGACTGGATGCGCAGATCCGCTACCGCAGCACCGCGACTCGGGCTGTACGAGTGCCAGGTCAGCACCACGCCGCCCATCGGACACGCCTGTACCTCGCCGTTGTCGGTGGTTTCAACATTTTTCTCATTGTGATTATACTTTGGTTTATACATGGCGCGTGAGAACCTGTCTTCACGATGGAATATGGTTCGGCAGTTTGTGCTTTCGCGTCGTGTCACCAGATTTTGCATGATCGCGGCCGTATCGAACAGTGTGATATCAAGCGACATCCTGCGGCACAACCGAAAAGATGCGAAAGCCATACCATATTCCATCGTGAAGACAGGCCCTCACGTGCCATGTTATAAAAACCGAAGAATAATAGAGGTGTTATTCCAGAGGAAAAAATATCTCCTACCAAGTGTGTATATGATGTCAGATACCTTATGCGAAATATTCATGAAATAAACTTTATCTCTGTATTTGCATTGGCAAAAAGGGAATATCTTTCACCCCAGACACGGTCTAGTAGATTTCAACAATTATACTCAACTATCCTGAACGAACCAAGAAATAGCAAACGGGGAAATGTGTTCTCTTCATTCAAATATTCACTTTTTCTAATAATTACAATCGGAATAGAAAATAGCTCATTCGTCTCATTTCATGCAGATGGAGCACTGATTACCGGGTGATCAAAGCAAAATGTCCACGAGTCAAATGCTCAATTAGAAGTGGACCGAAAAGGTATTGAATACCGAAAAATACCGTATAATACCGGTATTTTTCATACCTTTTCAAATACCTATTCGTTTATCCCGGTAAATACCTCTATAGAAGTCTATCCCAGTATGGACGTCCATAAGTTATACCGTATTATACCATTTTCAATGAAGAAATATGCTTCATTCATATGTGACAAATAGGTTGCTTAGTTAATAATATCTCACAAATGTTTATTAATCAAATATCATTTCATAACTGATATTTATTGTTTAAATTATTATGATATATATATATATATATATATATATATATATAAACAACTGTATTAAATTCTATTCTTATTATTGTAAATGTTTGTGTTCAGGCTTTAGTTTGTACATACGTTGTATGTATTGAAACCTCCTTAATTTAAATCGGAAAAGTTGAAATATGAAATAATAAATTGTTCCATTGAAGAGAACCTTTCTAGTGTCCTTCATCGGCTATTTCCCATCTGACCTGAGAGATGACCTAAGTCTGTCTTTGTATTTGCACATGGAGAGGCTGTCAACGTATGCGCCGTGCCGTAGGCGTAGGACCGTTCTTCCTCCCCGACCCCTCCTTCGGCGAACTGAGAAGCGTTGACCCCTTTGAGATAATCACGAACGTCAGGCTTTCAGGCCCAGTTTTGTTTTGTTAAAAATGATTTCTTTACTTCATTTCACAATTAAATTTTAATTATACATTAATAAATAGGGCTAAAATAAAATGTTATTTTCTAGTTTATATTAAGGGTTTAATATATTTTGACATTAACTGCAAATATTGAGAAATTTGTAATAAAGTAAATTATTATGTTATTATTATTATACTATTATTATTTTATTACTTTTATTACTATTATTAAGCTATTAACATTGCATGTGGGCAAGGGTTCCTTCTACTGGGTAGCTTACATTGTAAATGCATCTGGAGGAGCCCACTTGAGAAGATGTTTCTTCCTTAATAATAGAAATATATACTAACATTATTAATTAAAAGAGTTTATTAATATTAACATTTTACTTTCAATTAAAATTAACATTTAATTGAATTAAATTTATAAATTAACAAACAAAATGATAAATTAATTTACACAATTTAATGCAAACATTTAAAATTTAATTAGTATTAATTTTAAAATATTTATTAAAATTAATTAATATTATATAGTACTATTAATAATTTTTCTTAATGAAATTTCCTAAATAATACATGGGTGTAAATTAAACATGCTTCAATCATTAATTTGAATTAAACATAACGCATCTGTTTCCTGCGTAAGAATAGTTAATATGTCTATTAGCGTTCAATGTCAATTTTAATATTGTTTTAGTTATAATTATGGTGCAGAATAAGGAAACTGGGCCAACTGAAAAATTATTTTCAGGAATGTTAGTGAAACGATCAAATTTAAGCAAATAATCGATTAGTGATGACACAGTCATGCAAGAAGGAAGTTTGGTATGCGTGGGAAGACTCATTTATGGATAAGAAGACATGTTTCTCATTTTATCGCTACTAGAAAGGACGAGATTTATACGGAGAAATTCGATAAATTTTCAACACTCTATCACGTGTCGCAAGCTCTGCGCTGGACGTAGGTCCAAGGTCAGCGAACGAGCTCGTGTTGACGTCTGCGAAAGACCGTTGGCTGGTCCCTCCGTCTGACGACATAACTCGACTACCCAGTCAACGGCAGAACTCGACCTAGCTATAATAAGTGACGAAAATCCGCCACCTCGGACTCAACCCTAGGACTTTCCCGGTCAGAAACTCAGCCGTGTGTAGTTTCCTCTGAGTCATTTCAGCGGAAAATATCACATAATTTCCCCAAATACCTGTATGATTCTACTGAAATACCGGTATTTTCTTATGAAAATACCGGTATTTTGATGAAGAATACCGATAATACCTTTAAATAGAGGTATTTTACCGGTATAGACGTCGAAAAGGTAAAATACCTCTAAAATACCGGTATTTGACGTCTTATACCGGTATTTTTAAAGGTATTTTGAATAAAGGTATAATAGAGGTAAAGGTATTTGTATACGGTATAAATACCTTTACCCATTATTTCGTATTCGGTCCCTGGCACAGACTTGCTCTAGAAAAGTTTTCAAATTTTCTTGTGTGGACTAACTCATGTCTTGTTCTATTTTCTGGCAAGCTGCCGTCTATCGCCATCGAAGTATATTTTCTGACATTTTCTCAACTTTCGGTTTCTTAACAGCAGAACCGAATTATGACTTCAGCATATTAAAAAGAGTAAAATCTTGTCCAAAATAGAAATGTTCATTTAATATTTTAAGCCCTTTTAAGAAAATGGCGTAAAACTATACTGTAAATTCGAAATTTGAAGCTCTTTTCAAAAACATTTATTGAGTTTCAAAAACTTAATTTGAGTAATTTGAAGCACGTCCATTCACAATTGAAATAATATACAAATTGATGGAAATGTCATATTAACAGCGTGAGAGATTTGAAACAAGAAAAACCAGATGGTAGTTAAAGTATGATTGATTACTTATACACAGAATCATTTCGATATGAAGTAATCCATATTAGGTGTATGAAGTGCAGGAATTAGCATGGACATAAATTGTGATGAAAACCCGTATTAAAATCCACCTAGAGAACATTTTAGAAATATTTTAAAATTTAAAATGAAAAATTGACAATGGAGGAAGATAAGAAAATATATGAACAAGCAGTTGAAGAAAAACTGGAAACGAACAGGAGAGATTAGGGGAAAGGAATCGAGGAAGAATGGAAGAAACTGAAGAAACGATGCTAGAAGCAGCGATAGACGTATGTGGTAGGAAAAGAGTAAATACGCGTTTTAGAAGAACTATGGTGGAACGAGGTAGTCAAGGAATGAGTAAAGAATAAAAGAAGCGTACGCGCATATATGGTTTCAAGAATGCAAGAAGAATGGAAAAAGTACGCTGAAAGTAGAAATAGAACAAAACTAAGTGAAGAAGGCAAAGTGGAGAATGGTAATGTTTGGTACAACGAGAACTAAAATCAACACTTGCGCTATCAAATTCGACCCTCTGTAGAAGTTCTAGTAATATAACGAAGCCAGAGAGGGACAAAGACAAATCACTGTCCTTGTTCGATAATGGAACATTAGCCAATATGGGTTAGTTTTACAAATTTCGAATAATTAGGTTTTCAAGAACATGGACTATATTCTATCCTTTTTTTACCCTTTTCGGCAGCATTATTTAATCAAACATTTGCTTTCATTCTTTTTAAAGTTTGAAATATGTTCCAGAGGCTTTACAGAGTACACCCACAATGAACTCTGATTTCAAATTCAAGAGGCCTGATATAAGCCAATCAATTGAGGAATGGCAATTTTGAAAATGGGCTGAAAGATTTGCTGCTAGCACTGTTCATACATAGACGGATAAACGTTTTCCTTCAATCGATTGTTCAGTATAAAGAACCCACAAAACATGGATTCTGGCAACACCACGTGTTAGAGCAATTTTGTATATTTAGTAACTAGATTTATCCTCTTTTCCCGTCCAGACCCGGCAATAAATTTTTTCTGCCAAAAATGCGTCATTTTTCATGCAGAATTTTACAACTTCTCTATATTGCCTAAGCAAGCGAGAAAGTAAAGCGGAAGAGAGTGCTTGAGAAATAATAACGAGAAGACAAACGACGTTCTAACTCCTGTGGTCCGGATGGAGTTCTCGTCCGCTGTTCAATTTAACCGCCAGTGTCCTAACGAGATTGATTGAGTGATTTTTCGTGATTCCAGGCGCGTCAACAGCTGGTCATTAGTCCCGTTAGTGTAATGCATGTTTTCTTCTCGGGAGAAGGCGGTGACCTTCCACCGCTGGATGGCGAAACCCGGGGCCGACCTACCGTCGGCGGGGTTCACCTAACCAGGACTCTCCGACCAGGGCACCGCCCCAGCCGGACAAGTTCTAAGCCCCGGCCGGTCTCCGGAATATGTGGAAGTGTAGTGCATGTTGGGAAGTGAGAGTAAGGGAGATGATAGGACAAGGAAGAGGAAGGACAGATCGCGCGCGGTCCGTGGCCCGTTGTTAGGTACTGTTCCCGCATTCGCCTGGTGTTGATCGAGAAACCATGGAAAACTACCGATCAGAGCAGCCGGCTGCTAGAATTCGACCCAGCTGAAAGCTAGTGTCGAAATCCTGCCACCGTGAGTGGGAACCTAGGACCTCCGGTTAGAAGCGCTGCAGTGACATTAGTTGATGCTACCGGTCCTAACGAGGCGCTGTAGAGAGCCGAAGTACAGAGCAGTGGGCAAGCCGCGTCCGCCGTTCGATTTTCGTGTTCATTGATGCAGTGAGAATGCGTGGGTGGCGGCAGGCGCGCGGGGAGTTTGCTTGTTTATTTGGGGCGACACATTCGAAGCGCGTCTGCTGGCAGCAATGAGAACTTGCTCAGCGATTCCTTCCTTCATATTTCGACGCGAAAGCATGAACGTGCTTCTGCGAGAGAGAGGCTTTGTAATATGATTCTGGTGGCGGAAAGAAGCCAAAGTAATGAGTTACTTGGAACCGGAAGCGGTAGCTCAGTGCATCAACGATGTCACTGCAGCGCCTCTAACCGGAGGTCCTAGGTTACACTCACGAAGGCAGGATTTTCGACACTAGCTTTTCAGCCAGGTCGAATTCAGTCGCTGCCTGGAGGATAATTCAGCGTGCCGGCTGCTCTGATCGGTAGTTTTCCGTGGTTTCTCCGATCAACACCAGGCGAATGCCGAGCAGTACCCTACCAAACGGGTACGGACTGCGCTGATCTTCCTTCCTCTCCTTGTTCTATCCTCTCCTCACACACCAAAATGCACTACACTACCATATTCCGGGAGCCTAGAGCTTGTCCGCTGGGCGGTGCCCGCTGGTGGAGAGTCTGTTAGGAAACCCCAGAGCCGACGAGAGTCGGCGCGGATCTCGTCATCCAGCGGGGAAGATCACCGCAATCTCCGAGAAAAACATACACTACACTAACGGGACTAATGACCAAGCGGTTGACGCGCCGAAACATGAAAAAGCAAACCAACCAAACCACACTACCTTGGAGAAGTATCGTCGTGTAAATGATAAATCTAGTAAATTTGGGAGTCTGTTGCTTATCTATAATACTGTGCGAAGATCCATTACATCCAACAAAAAACGAAGTGTAATAAAACTGGAGAGCTAAAACAGTCGGATATTTGCCAGTATTTTCACGCCGCATTACGCGAAAAGTACTCAAACATTCGAAAAATTCAATAGGATCTTTTTCAAACCATCTTTAAGGAAGAGATTTCATTGAGGAAAGTCTCTATATTCACAATTTTAGTTGTAGGAAGGCGCCGAAAAAATGTTTAATTTTGCAATTTTCAAAAAATCACAGTTTTCTTCAAAAAAAGAGATCTCCGCCATTATTTTAAACGGTCTACACGATCCAACACTTGTGATGAGTGCACTTACAAGAATATTCTAACGTAGAAAGAACCAAGAAAGAAGGAAAAATAGACATATATCCTGAGTTTACAAATTTCAACAATAGTGTGAATGACATAAATATAATACCAAATGACCCAGTGTTGTTTTGAACATTTTGATGATACCGTTTGGGTCTTTCTTGAAAAAATACGTATTGTATGGTGGCAGAAAGGTGATTACATTTACTTTCTTCTGAGGAGTAAAATGTTTCGTTGTAATTCTTATTTTATCAGCATACATTGTACCTAGATAAATGGTTTTGCCATCAGACTCAAGAGACTTGAGTCTGAAGAAGCCCCAGTTCGGAATGAGAAGAACAAGTTTGAATTGATAGTTGGTTGGTTAGTGATTCCGGGTGCGTCAAAGCTTAGGTCATTAGTCCGTAAATGTAGTGCATGGTTTCCTCGAAGATGTCGTGATCTTTCCCACTGGATGGTGAGATCGCGCCGACCTACCGTCGGCTGCAGGTTTCAACCTAGCCAGGACTCTCCACCAGCGGGCACCGCCACAGCGGACAAGCTCTAAGCTCCGACCGTCTTTCGGAATATGTGGTAGTGTGGTGCATGTTAGGTAAGTGCTTGTGTAAGGAGTAAGGAAGGACAAGGAGGAAGAGGGAAAGGGAAAAATCAGCGGTCCGCGACCCGTTTTTAGGGTACTGCTCTGGCTTCGCCTGATGTTGATTGGAGAAATCACGGAAAACTACTGATCAGGTAACTGAGCGAATAATTCTTCTCCGACAGCGATTGAATACGACCTAGCTGCAAACTAGTGTCGAAATCCTGCCGCCTTCAGGGCTCGAGCCTATAATCTCCGACTAGAGCGCTGCAGTGACATCAGTTGATGCACTGAGCCACCGCTCCGGGTTTCAATTGGTAGAAAAATATGCTCATTGCGCAGACAATGATCCAAAACAAAATGACAGATTTGCAAAACTAACACCTACGTTTCCTTACTGAATAAACAATATGAAAATACTAGTTCACGAAGCACACTTGGCTGTAGACGAGAGCATGGTACCGTATTATGGAAGGCATGAGAAAGCAATTCATTCGCGTCAAGAAATAGATATGGCTTTCAAGTGAGCAAAGAAAGATCACAATGTACAACCTAATACAGTAATATATTCATGGGAGATGTTGATAGAATGAACGTAAATTTGGAGTGCTGTAGAATTGAAATCAGATCGAAAAAGTGGTGACGGCGCTCTGTATTTATGTTTTGCATTGATACTGCTATTCACAATGGCTGGCCCTATTTACAAAGACAGAGAAAGGTCAAAAATGGGTTATCTATCTTTTAGATCTATTATTCAAATTATGTTCAAAAGTAGAAAGTTTATCCTCATCAGGTGGAAGACCTAAAACTAGCAAATTAATAATATCTTGCGTATTAACTTCTGTAAATTTGATAGTACAAGACACTGGCTTTCAACAACCACAAAGCAAGGAAGATGTGCAACGTGTAAATAGGGCACAACCAATGTAAAAATGTAACAAAATAGCATAAAACTGTTTCATACTTCATATTAATTATTTGGCTTTTATTTTGATATAGAAATTAACCAAATGGTAGTATTTGTTCAAAGTTTAAATAAAGAAAACATTATAGATATGGCCTCACTCGTTGAAAAACCCTGGACTCGTTCGTGTCTCGTGAACAATATTGGAACAGTCCATATTTTGAAAATAAGAACAGAAAATGTTATAATTTTCATTTAGAACATAACTATATATCACCTGTATCATAATTTATTTGCTAAAAATATAATTTTGTAAAAAATAAAGTCGGGCAAGAATGGGTTAAATTTTTGCGTCTTCCTACAACTAAAATATTAAATATAAAGATTTTCCTTTAATGGAATCTGTTCCATAAAGACAGAGTTTGAAATAAGGTCATGTACTACACTTTCGAAAATTTGAGTACTGTTTGCGTAAACATAGGTAAATTTTAATTTTCTTAAACAATTTTTCTAATAAAGCACCAGTTTTTAATTAAATTTCGCCTCAGCGTATAAGTCGTTAAGATAATGGTGCATATCTCTTATTCGTAAACATTCTAATGTTTTGAAAATTGAAAAAATTTCATTTTTGGCGTCTTCCGACAACTACTGTTAAGGCATTGAATATAACTAAGTTGGAGGGCTGTCATAATTTGGGCCAAGATCTGCAAAATGTTTCCTTGGCTTTTGTCAAAGAGAAGATTTTAAAAACGACAAGTGTTACGACAGCACACCTTGGCTTGATTTGGCACCTGACTTTTCCATTAAATATTGAAAGAAATTCCGTTTACCTGTATCTGGCCGCAAAAAATCGATTGCTTTTCTTGTTTTATCATGCGTGTATAAAGTTCATGAGCACCACGCCGGTTTGTGTTCTGTTTTGACGTGCCGAAAACGCGGGATCAGAGAATAGAGCGCCTTGAAATTTCGAAAACTGAACACCGATCGATAAATGATTGAACTTTTAGTGCAGTGGATACGCGCTATTTACTCGTTATTTTACGTGAAGCTATCAGACTTCGGCTGTTGATTTTGAAACAATGTACGACCGCAGCGCCCTAGCAGAATGAGGTAATTTCTTCGAATGTAGACAATGGAGAATTTTGCTGGCGCGCGGACGCTTACGCCGACCTGGGAGGTGCTGTCTCTTCGGCCATCTGGGAAAGTAGTTCCAAGAATAATCTTGGACAAATATTTTTCTCTTTGGGAAACCAGTTGGCGCTTGTTGAGGAAGGAGGATCTCGAGAGTGGGATGTTTTAAATGTACGCCTTGCTGTTAATTCATCCCAAAGAACAGTAATATTTGTTTATATTCACGATTATGCACCAAATTTGAATTCATTTGCCAGCCTGTAATAATACTCTTATGAAGACAATTTTTTCTTAATGAAGTGTATTCATCAAAATAGATCTTCAAATAGGTCTGATATATTTTTCGAATATATAAGTATTTTTGTGTAATTTTGCGACAAACACCGAGCTATGGTTCAGGCGTAGTGCGCTGATTTGGTATTCGGGGGCCGTGGATTCGATCCTCAATCTGGGATTTTGTGGTCTCCCTCAGCCAACCAGGCAAATACTGGGGTGGTTCTTCTGATAAGCCACGACCGCCAAAACGGCGTCGCTAGGGGAATTCGTTTACTACACAACGTTTACTACACAACTAACTTTGTGAAGGCACCAAAGTTATGCAAATTCCAGGCATCGCAGGTTCCTGGTTGGATAAATGACTAGGAACCCCGAAATCTAACGGCGCTGAGACCAAATGCCCTTTACGGAAATATAATGGCTAAATAAAATACAGAATAGTCACCGCTTGAATTTCCTGCGCCTCGTGAACTTAATTTGAGATATGCTAGGAGATAGTTGGATGCTATAAGCAAAACTTTTATACTATTTTATATTTCTTTGTCGGTTTTTACATTCGAGCTTTTGTTATACTTTTGCAAATTAATATATTAGAAATGATTTAAAACCTATTTGATAACCCATATTTTTGTCCATATTCCGAAGAATGTATTTGTATTCTCAAGGTATTTGTGAATTTTCTTTCAATGAATCCATAACCTGAATTGAAATTAGCCCAATTAGATTTTCTCTTAAAATACGATTTAAATGTAACATGAAAGAAAAAATGCTGTGAAACGCAGTTTGAACTGTCGAATTAGTGTTAATATTTGCTTGAAAATATTTAGTTTTCCTACCTAATGTTACACAATTTGTAATGGTTTTACAAAACTATGACTGACATATGTTAAGTGAGACAGAATTATCATAAATATAACAACTACTCTTCTCTCTCTCTCTCTCTCTCTCTCTCTCTCTCTATATATATATATATATATATATATATATATATATATATATATATATACACATACACACACACATATACTCACCCTTTACTCCAAGAAAATAATTTAGTTTATCAATATTTATTATAGGTGGTTCAATAACATTGTTAAAGGTTTAGATCAAGTGTCTATGTGACAAATATTATATTGTGAGAGGTAACCTAGCAATACATCTATAATGATTTAGAATAACAAATGTATCTTTTTATCTCTTCAATATCTCTGATATATCTGTTATGTGATTCTGTGATGAAGTATTAAAATAAGATCACATATATTACCAGTCGAAAATTTTAGATAAATAAATAGGCAGATAAATATATATTATTTTGAAATGTAATGTTTAATGTTCTGTTCTACCGAGTTGGCTGTAGATTATCTTACAAGCTTGATAAGCCGATTTTATACTTTGTAAAGACGAGTGTCTCGCTTTAACGCTCGTGTTTTCTAATTACTGCAATTTCCATTCTTCGTATAAGCCGATATGCGAGTTTATATGATCGTTCTTTTTCTATCCACATTACAGTTGGAAATTTTAATAAGGGACCCAAGAAACCTCTCTGTACTCTGTATAACAAAAGGTAGTGAGCTAATCACATCGCTGCTGCACAGCCCTTTTAATATCTCCATAGTGGAGTGCAAATAACAACGGTTTGTTCTAAGGGTATAATGTTCAGAATTTTCTCTATCCAATTTGCTGTCAAAATAATTATTTCCAGATACTTAGAAAATATGACTTTTGGAAATATTCTCGTTACCTAAATGGAAACGCGTTTCACTAAAATTCGCACTTCTAATATGATGGTTTTGCTTTTCGAATGACTTTTTACCACGCTACAATTGTCTCTCAGAATTGTAGTTTATATAGATCACCTTGCCGAATATGTGCCTACGTTTGACTGAATAACTCCACATAATAAGCAGACATTTTTGTTTTTGAGAAAACTCTGTTTTGATGTAACCGGGAACGCGATCCAAATATCGTGCACTGCGCCAAGACTCGTGCTGCAGCTGTGTGATGATGAATCGTCTTATGAAATTTCGTTGCTAAATTACTATATGAAATGCATCATAAACTTGCGTACAAATGCCTCAAGCTTAAGGGATTACGATCTAATATTATATTTTATAAAATTAACTTTTAAACGTTTTAGGCAATGAGTTGTGATCAAATAGATATCATGTCTCCAATCGTTATTTAACAAATTCGTGTAATAAAATATGATCCGAGTGTATCACGAAATATAAAAATTGAACTAAATACATTCTTAATATAATATTTCACACTGTTTGGGTATTTTGTCACGAAATAATCCTCTTTAATTAGATTAAAATAGAACTAATACGACAGTTTTATTTACATTTACATTTACCAATAACATTAGCACAGGTATTAGTCAGGAATTAATATTTAGTAAAAATTAAAGAAGATACATTTCATTGCTGATGAAAGCTCTTAAAACCGTGGTTGTATACGCTCGCTTTCAGACGCCTCGCCCTGTAATTAAACGAAGTTAAGATTAATGATCCACGCAATCTCCCACTCCAAAGTGGAAACCACCTGTGCAGGACACATGCCGTACCGCCGCGAACCCTCGCTTTATTAAATTTGTCTGCGAGCGGAACTAATACGCACGAAACAACGTGGTAATGAGTAACATGGCCGCATGAATGCCGTGAAACAAATTGTATGTGAATACATATATCGCCTAATACAATGTTTTCGTAATATCCCCCGTTTTCCCATCCCGCTTTATAAACAAGTTACCCAGCTATTTCGGTCCATTGTCCTGAATATTTTAGCGAAGAGTTAACTATTTTTAGGAAGAACTGAGATGAGAGCTGTGTGAAAGGATTCTAAATGATCTGAAAATGTAGTAGGTTGATTGAATGGAATGCAGTGAAAGCAATTCTGATTTGTTAAAAATGCAGTGAAATTGCTGGTATATTGAAGTTTAACAAGAGTTGTTGTTTCCGACTAAAAGGAAAAATAGAAAGGATGTTTACCAATTTTATGTACCGAACTGTTTTGCAGAGATAGCACAGTCATAGAAATATATTGTATATAATACGATCAGCAGAATCAGGAGAGAAGAATCATTTCAAGGAATCAAGTGTGAAAGACTCGGTGGGCATCTGGATGTCAAAGTTGCACTATACAAAAGTCATGGATTATCAACACAACTGTCTCTACTGAAGAATTATCAAATATCAACGATGTTTTAAAAGAGAAAGAACTAGTGATGCAACTCAATTTTTCCTATCACCCTATTCCACAGTATTCATAATTCTGGCCCGAGTGTAGAATCACTAAAGTGAGGAAGTTAATCACAGAGTAATTTTTTGCTAATAATATTTCAAGGAGTAATGCAAAAATTATAGGTCAATTTCAAAGGCTCATTATTAAAGTAAACAACGAACTGACGGGTTTCAATTCGGTGACAGAAAAGCTGCTCGGAATAAGCGGTGCACGAGGTCTTTGGGCAGTTGGGGTTTAGAGGGGTTGGGAAATTTAAAAAGATAGGTTCCCATATATAATATCATACAAATAATATTCAACTACCTTAAAAATAGGACGTTTTCAGTCACCGTCAACAGTCATCACTCAAATCCAAGACCAATAAGCAGGCTTACCTCAGGGATTACCACTATCCCCTACACTTTTTAATTCATATGTATCTGACCTCCCGAAATTAGGCAATATGCAAACGGCCCAATTCGCGGATGACACGGCTATTTTCCTAGCCGGAGATTCGTTACTATTAGAAATTCTCTTCAGTTGTATCTCAATCTCATAGATAGTTGGTCAGCATATTTAAAAATCTAATTAAATCCCACAAAACAGCTATTAAATAATTTACTTTAAGACCCTATACACCTCCAGCACTACTCAAAAAAATAATCAACCCATTAACCAGTCAAATATGTTGGTCTAAAAATGGATACTAACCTGAACTGGAACCAAAATTAATAGTAAAATACAGCAAGCAAAAAATAAGATACACCAACTAAAACCCATCATTAATTCATCTTCACATCTCCCACTCCCAACCGCCAAAACCATCTACAAAACTATCAAAAGACCACTCCTCCTTTACGTCTATCCAGTTTGGATCTCCGCTGCAAAAACAAACCTAAACAAGCTACAAATAGTTCAAAACAATTTTCTTAGAACTATCACAAATGCTCCTTGGTTTGTCACAAATTCAGCTCCACAAAAACTTCCAAATTGACTCCATACAACACCAATGACAATCTCTCAAACCAGTTCTATCCTCCATACCTCAAATTCCACACCTAGACAACTTAAGACTCGGAAAAATCTCGTAGAACCAGAATAAAAATAGATATCCATACCAGGCATTCCTAGTACATTTTCCGAAATAGATTGTTTTTAGAGATGTCTAAGAAGATTTTCTCACCCAAATCAGTTTGTAGTTTAATTTAGGTAAATTAGAATGTAAGCCATCAGTACATGTGTAAAGTGTAGTATGTACTGAACTATGCATGATCTGTAAAAAAACATTTCTTAAAAAAGAGAGGGGGCTGGAAGGGAGAGGAGAATAGGAAAGCAAGTGTCGTGTGCGGGTAGTGTAGATGCTTCGCGAAGCTTTGTCCACAGCTCCTAGTAACACCTTTTAGTGGGGATGAAGGAAATCAGAGCCTTGCAGTTTTGGTTAGCGTGCTCGCTTTCCATGGCGCGAGCCTGGGTTCGATTCCTGGTCGAGGCAAGATTAGAACGTGCGTTTTCCTGCAACGTCCCAGTACGTGTTGCTGTGTGTCGATGAGAAACTCATTCTCAGATTGGAAGGCAGAATACGGCATGGGGAAGTCTTCGTGCTAGTCACGTACCTCCTTCATCCATAGCTGCAGTCGACAATACCTTCTATTACTACAGGCCTAACAACCATATCTATGACGTGAGCACATCTAGGCTTTTCGTTCCGCGACTGAAGGTGAGAACTGATTCAGACACACGTTGTTTTGAACATAAACTCATTTTCATGAAAATATCAATTTTAGGACACGTCTTATTCTTAAATACAAGTTAAAATTAGCTTAAACTAAATATCCATAATATGAAGTATAATTTCGATAATAATCCAAAACATTGTAAAACTTAGTTTTTCTAAGGTCTCAATCACTTATTAAAATAAATTTAAATTACCTTATATGTTTTAATTGAAGTCAATATTTAATTTATCATTTATATAAATGTAAAATTGATTATTTACACAGTTTGTAGAAACGTTCCAGATTAGTTCATAAAAATCAATTTTGGTATAGTTTCAATTTTTTTAATTTTCTACACAATCTCTCTCTTTCAACACAGAGATAGCTTCTTTCTAGAAGTCTTTGGAATGTTCTACAGAACCTAAAATCTTTCTTAGGTGAGATGTCATTGCTTGTTGAATTTCAGAAATGACCCGTCTCCTTCCTTTCATGGGCGCCTTTGCTTGGGGAACAGGAAGAAGTCAGCTGGTGCCTCATCGGGTGAATAAGGTGGGTGGGACAAGGGGCCATGATTTTACTCAAAACCGACAATCGTTGATGCATGTCCCGAGGCGTTGTCGAGCAGGAACCAGTCTTTTCTTCTGAGCTGCGAGCTGAGCGCACGTCTCGGATTTTTAAGAAGCCGATCCATCACACTTTGAAAAAGTACCATTTACCGACAGCCTTCAGGGTTTGAATTCTGATGATTATACCGGTGAAGTCAGAAAACGATGATCATTGTTTTGACTTTCGACGTGACGGCCCGCACCTTCGTTGGCTTTGTTCCTTGGGACTCGTCCACTCACTTGTTCGGCGTTCGTATTCAAACCAGCGATGACAGAATTTAGGAAACTCAGGTTGCTGTTCACCATTTCAATAAAATCTGCACATGCGTTTATCCGCATTTCCTTCTGTCTCAATGAAAACGTGGAACAAACCTTGCGCACACTTCTGATTTCAGGACATCACACAAGATTGTGAACCACACTTTGTTTATATTCCACTAGTTTTCTATCATTCGGCATGTCAGGCGTCGACCTTGGACCAGAAGATCCTGCACGTTGAACATTTTCGTCCAAGGTACTGGTGGAGCACGTCCCTCCTTTGAAGCATGCCCGACGTTGACTGGTGCCAATTTGAAACAAGCCCCGTCTTTTATTTAAAACTAGTCCACTTGGAGGAACATTTTGAAACATAAATATTACTGGTAAATGTAATTTGGTGCCAGGAAAGGTTACACTTGAAACCAATGATGCCTACGTAATTTAAATAACTCTTCTTCCAAAATTATGTTGCGCTAGCTCAGTTAATTGGGTTCGAGTTTCATATGTGCTACTTACTCTGCAAGCAATTATTCAATCTGCAACCCATACGGAGTGCGAGAATCTGAAAATCTTATTAAAATGCAGGATTGCACGTAACATACAATGATAATCAGCTTTCTTTCAACTAACAAATTAGAATTATTATAATGATAATGAAATGAATTCATCTTTGGTCATGACCAGTTTTCTATATTACAATAGTTATGAAACCTTTATATTCATTCGTGGGTCTTTGCGCGCTCTTCACTTCTTCGTTCAATGGTGCCATGTAGAACCTTCTCCGTCGACGCAGCAGAATCTTGCTTCTGGATAAAGTCCTCGCCTAATGTCCGTGTCTGGTTCCAAATTCTCCCAGCGATACTATCCGTGACTTCCCTCACTAACGTCTCGGGTGGACGCCTAGATACGTATTTTTATTCTTACAATAACGCTCTATCCTAATATAAGAAACGATAGTTAACTTTATACAACTGTCAATTACAGGCTTTCCGATCTAGTAAAATATCAAGAGCCCTTCCGCTGATCACCGCGTTGCTCAAGCGAATGAATGTTCTTCTAAAACTCGGAAGAATCAGAATTTTATCGTTTTCTTTTGTTTCTCAGAACAATGCTTATTCCGCCTCTGCTCTGTCATTTCAACCTAACGAAAATGATCCTTGACGCCGGTTGTTTATTTGTCACATAGCGACCCTCTCGCGATGCTCTATTGACATCCCTATATTCTATGTGAAATAAAATGACATTTCCATAATAAAAATGGTTCCCTCCCGAAATCGCTTGAACCAATTATACACGGTCGAATGAGCAAAATATTCATCACCGTAAATTTGTTTCATCATCTAAAGTGTTTGCGAGGCGATTTTCCCACATCTGAGACATTCATTCTGACGCAGGACCGACCCGAAGCGCACCAACACAAAGAAATACTCGTTACTCTCGCAGGGATTCTAAACTAACAGATAAAATAATCATAGCTTTCAAAGGCCTTGAGTTCTCAGTTCCTCTGATGGCCAACAAATGGCATTGTTCATAAAAAATCTGTCAACTTGTCTGACATACTGTGTATTATAATTATTAAAGCATGAATATTATTATTTACCTATAAATTCCAACATTAAGAAAGTTGAACTGTTTCCAAAGTCTAATATAAATATTAAAATGTGTGAAATGAGAAAGAGGAAACATATTAAAGAATAAACTTCAACACAAATACAAGGAATCCAAAAGTAGTTTCACCAGTTTCTTAAATATTTAAAACAACTAATACTAATCCATAATTTACTGTAGAAAATTATATTTCTTGCAACATTAATCGAAATTTGCACTTAACTCTTCTATCACAATGAATTGTTACAATGAAACATACTGACATGTTCACATTCTGAAAATATTCTATACAAAATTTATTCTTGCATTCGTTTCAATTGAAGGCCGCATTAATTACGGTTGCAAATTTGTTACTTAAATCTTTCTATTTTTCTTCTACACTTCTTGATGTTACTGTAAAGATAAATATTTAGAACAATTCAAAGATATTGATGGCACTGCACCATGTTTTCATTTCGGTTTTCCTAGTGATGTTTGGAGTTTCTTTGTGTTTTCATCAAACCACTCAAGAGTCCTTGTGAAAATCGATTTCACAAACTTCAACAATTTAATGAACGTCAGAAATAATGACGATTGTTAAAGAATTTTCGTTAATGATTCATAATTGTTAATTCTAACAGTATTTAATAACATTACTTAATAAACCTTGATCATACCTATTTTCCTTGGTTTCATCGCATTTTCAGCGTATGTTGAAACCATGACAGAAATAATCAAATATAAGCTCATAATCTTGGATCACACTGAGATTTAATCAAGGTGCTTTTTTAATGCAAAAATAACCATTTAAACTGAACTTGACTTGGGGAAGAAAGCTACATTTGCATCCTAGGCGCAAAACAAAGGATCGTGTCAACAATTTCTCAATAAGTCAAAAGAAACTGACGAAACTTATTCGATTAATGAGGAAGGTTTTGTCTGTTTTTTTTAATTTGTTGCGTCGTTGTTGACGCAACGCGCTTTTCCCTTGTTGAGCGTTGAGCGCATTCTTTGAGTAATCCTCCGTTACTCAGAAATAGTAATTACTATATTTGTCAAGTCTCGTCACGTCGCAGTCAGTCAGTGCCTTTTATTCCTTCGGCCAGGGCTCGACGACGTTAGATCCAGGGTTCCTGGCCGGTCACCCAACCAAGAACCCGCGAGTCTCGAGACTTCTCTAACCTTCGTGACTTACGGAGCGTAGTAAACGCATTCACTAGCGGCGCAGGCTGTTTACAGTTCATTATTGTGATTTGTATACTAAATTGTTCAACCTTAGTCATTTATTTTAAATTATTACACATCATTGTTCTGAAATCAATTAGAAACGTTTTCTTACCTTGGAATGCTAATTTGTAGACACTTTGGTCTTCTTTTGGAGGATGTCGATATTATTCGAGCCGGAAAGTCGAGCTCACAAAATATGGGTGATGTCTTATGCGGCCAAGTCTGACTTTTCCACAGCTTGGATAACCATCGTTGGACACGTGAGCAATCCTAGCGTGTAGGCCTAGCTGCTATCATTGTGTGACGTCGTACAACGCTTTCTAGCCAGTCAGGCCGGAGAAATCGTTACAGCCCCACGCTTGAGCGGATGCAGTCGGTTGGGGGCGTTGTCATTGCCAGATTTGCGCGCCTAGGCCGTGAGGCGACGCGCTGAATAGAGGGACGCCAGGGAGGGGCGTCGGAAGCCCTCGCCTAAAATAGCATATTGAGAAAGGTTGGTGGCGATATGGCTGGAATGATAGTGCAAGACTCCTAGAGAAGGCTGGTCGTCGAGCCTTCTGGACGCCCGACAGCACGAAGCGCCGAGGGGGCGAGCGCTCAGAGTACTTAACGCGGATATGTCGAGAGTCGAAGACTGAGTGATATCTCCGTACGCGTCTTCAGGCAAAGACCGGGGGAAAACAGCCCAAAATTCGGGGCTAAGGGTCAGATTAATTTGAACACGTTGTTGAAAACGAAATCAATATTATAATGTTGCGTTCCGAAGCATTTTTAATGTGGGCGATTTCTATAAGGATATTTGCCATAAATCGTAAGAAGCGCAAGGGAGGTTTAATGTTTTGCAGAAGCTCCAGAAAGAGTTTTAGATTGAGGAATAATAAGCAGTCCCACGAGAACCTCTTAATAATCTTTCGTAACTCTGAAAATGCTGCCGCTGTTTGGCATCTTCATTCAGGAATCAGTATCTGATCATGAATGAACATACGTAATAGATTACAATTATACATACGTCATATAATTATGCAAAAGTCCTGACCTAATATGTCTCAATGAACAATCAAAATTAAAATCCAGCCCCATCATAAATTTATTTTTCTACTCGTACTCTCATTGTATAATTGTCATTTGATGGCTCCAACCCGTTGCATAATGATACTCATTACGATACAGATTTCATTATGATACAGGCTCTTGACCACTCACAGAGAAGCTTACAAACCAAGTATTGAGACTTCATTAATCTTTGAAAATCGTTCTAGTAAATGTTTTGTTCGATTGTGTACATTAAAATTACATTTAATGTTATATTATGTTTATAAGTTTTAATAGGTTTTATTATAAGTAATCTGTAAGTGGAATATTATATAAAATAAATTGGATCGTAATTTCAGTTTGATCCTAATTGACTAGCGCAGTGGTAGTGGTAGAGGGAACATTTGACTGACGTTAAGATCAGAACGTAAGTTATTGTGTGTTATATGTTGCTGCCGTGTGTTTGTCTTTTAAAACCGGCCAATTCTTTAGTTTGAAATATCTAGTGAATCAGAGGAGGAGTTTGCACCTTCAGAAATAAGACAAAAGGCAAAAATGATGATCTCGGAATTATTGTAAGAGCTACTTTTTTATTCTCTCATACTGGTAAACCAAAGCCACCTGCGGCAGGTAAGGTAGTTGTCTTCTAGGTGGCCTTGGCTGAACCCTGGATGTCAACTTCCACGAAACGATTCAATGTAAAATTTTAACTTACAAAAGTCGTAGAGAAAGTACCGTATGAAACTCGATGTAAAGGGTATTAATACTCTCGTGTGAAATTTACGATACTTACTCATATCGTAATATCACACTCGTGCATTAATATCCATCATAACATCATCGTTTCATAAAGCACTATTATTGACTAGCGTTCCCAACCTGTTATTTCCTCTTTCACCATCCCTCAATTTGTTTTCCTTTGTACCCCGTACGAACCACAACATCGCGCCATTCTGGGACTGATCACTATATGTACTTAATGGGTTTAATCTATGTTACTTGGGTAAGTAATCTATTTAAATAATTTAAAGTGCACTCAGATTATGTAGCCTACTTCCTTGTATGACGTAGGTAATCATGTGTTAATTTGTTAAATTTATTTTAATAATGTGGAGCCACTGACAATGGGAAAGAATTCCCGAAACACGTGTATGGCTGGATTTTCTACACAGTAAATTTATATAGCCTACTAGTGTGGTTAATTCCTCTTCTATTATGAAATTTTAATCATGAACTACGACAAGATCTCCGCTGTCACTACATAATTTTATATACACACATAGTACAATGATAGTACTATAGATAGTACAATGTTTACCTTGAATGTAAAGGTACATATAAACATATGAAAGTCGAGAAATATTTCATAAATAAGCTTCCTTGGAAGCCTTCCCCTGACGCGGATCTGGGGATCTTTATCGAGCAGACACACCTCGTGGGCGGGCCCCTAATTGCGCCTGGAATTTTACTCTCACTTTCTCCGCCAGTTGTCAGGCTCAGTAAGCTACATCCGAACTGGATGATAGAGAGAAAGTGAGATATCGTTAGGGCAGGATATTGTCGGGGTTTACACGCCACAAGTGTGACATGGCTACTGTGGATTTTCAACCTTTCGAAACTCCGTACACCTCGACCGGAATCGAACCCGCGCACTGGGGGTTCTGAGGCCAGTAAGCAAACCTCCCACCCAGCAAGGCCCCTGCATCCGGCTGCAAGGAAACGCAAAAGGGGTGGGAGGCACGCGCTGCACCGCGCGAGGCGGCGGAGAGTCCCCGGGCGCCCTCGGTTTTGATTGATTGATTTTTTCGTGTTTCCGGGCGCGTCAACTGCTTCGGTCATTAGTCCCATTAGTGTAGTGCATGTTTTTTCGCGGGAGATGGCGGTGATCTTCCCCCGCTGGATGGCGAGATCCGGCGCCGACCTACCGTCGGCTAGTGGGGTTTCCCCCGAACCAGGACTCTCCCACCAGCGGGGCACCGCCCCAGCCGGGACAAGCTCTAAGCTCCCGACCGGTCTTCCGGAATATGTGCATGTGTAGTGCATGTTAGTGTAAGTGTGTGTGTAAGGGGAGAGGATGGGACAAGGAAGAGGAAGGAAACGTACGCGTAAGCTTCCGCGGCTCGAGTCGATGACTTCTTCGCTGTCCGGGTGACGCCGCGTAGTGGGCTGAGAGGCATTGACGATCAATGCCCTGATGAAGCCTGCGATATGTCAGGCGAAACGTCGACCTCTCAGCCCGCTGCCCGGCGTCACACCAGACGCAGTCAGAAGGAGGAAAGATAGCGCGCGGTCCGTGGCCCGTTTGTTAGGGTACTGCTCCGGCATTCGCCTGGTGTTGATCGGAGACCACGGAAAGCTGCCGATCAGAGCAGCCGGCCGCTAGAATTCTCCTCCAGACAGCGCCTGAATTCGACCTAGCTGAAAAGCTAGTGTCGAAAATCCTGCCGCCGTGGGGAGTGTAACCTAGGACCTCCGGGACGGAAGCGCTGCAGTGGTATGAGTTGATGCACTGAGCTACCGCTGCCGGTGCGGGCGCCCTCGGGTAGAGCGCGAGCGCCGCAGTGGGTGCAGCCAATAACGCGCACATGGCCGCGGGCGGCGGGGCAGGCGGGGGCGGCCTGTTGGTAATGATCATCAAACGGGGGCCTCCGCCGCTCGAGCAAGCAGCCGCGCGGCGGGTGGCGTTAGGGGAGCGGTGGGGGAGCGACAGGCTGCAATTGCGACGATCGGGACGTCCGGGGCGACGGAGCAGAGCCGATGCATCAGGAAGAGAGGCGAGATGAGGTGAGGTGAGCTGGGGCCTCAACAACCCACTTCCTACAAAATTAATCTTAAAATTATAATTAAGATTTAATATCGAATGAAAATTGATTCGATTTTGATTATATTTAAGGTTCTCTTTTCTTTCGGAAAACATAAGAATTAATTTAATAATTAAATTAAGAATTTTTTACTCTATTCCATTTTTAAATTCTATGTTTATCAGATTTTGATTTAAGATTATATTTTGAAAATAAGTATTCCAAAATAGAATCTTGAAATAATTATTAAGAACAGATTGGCTGTGCCGGATAATAATTACTAGATAAAATGATAAATATCAGACAGCAGAGACCAGATGTTTCCGCTACAGGGCTATCGGCGAAGGTCGAGAACGAGAAGAAATAAACAGTTTTCCACTCCAAGCGTGACTGATTTGGGTAGAGTCGTGGTATTTAGTGGAAGAAAGTGTCCGAGGAGAGATCTCGGGGGTTTTGTGGGTGGAGAAACTGCGTAGCGACGGGGTGTGAGGGAGACGACAATTCTATTCCTAATCAGGGTATGTCAAGTTGGCACAATCACCATAGCACAATCACATCAAACCAATGTACTAATTTGTTTAGCACTCAATTAGTATTGAACGTGTATTTAATTTTCTAACATGTTTTAGTTGCGTGTGCCCGTTGGTACTCTCTAATTCAATACTGGAAAATCGAGCGTGATAGCATAACTATGGGGTTTTTAACAATATTTATTTCATAAACGGCAAGAGTAATAAATTTCATTTTCGGGTAATAAATTAGTAATAAATTAGAACTAAATATTCGTATTAGTATGAATCGATTGTGCCCATTTTTTAAATTTGGTTGTGCCAATCACGTCAACACAACCACATTTATTTCATTAACGGCATGAGTAATACATTTAATTAGTCAGTAATAAATTAGTGATAAATGTGTATTAAATATTCCATTTGGTTTGATGTGATTGTGCTATGGTGAATGTGCCAGGTTGACACACCCCGTATTCATACTTTGATTTCCAGTCGAATTAATATTCTGACTCTTATTCAAATCCTGTCTTGGATTTTGGCATTGCATTGCATTGCATTACGAGTCTGACATTATGCGAACTTAATTATGTAAGTTTAAACTGAGGAGTTTCGACTGTTAATTCGATTACAAGTGAACAGTCTGTTCGTTTCCGACTGGTTCAGAAATCTGTGATAGCGCTAAACATATTATCACGGGTTGAATGCTTACATTTTTTTTCCAAAAGAAGACGTAATTTTCACGTAATGTATGGTTGACATCAATTTTTAATATAAAAAAAGTTTTCTTAAAAAAACGCTCCAAATTTTTACTTTCTCGTGCGTACGGAGTATAGAGAAATTTATGTGATGTTGCGGAAAATCGATTTCGAGATTTCAAAGGAAATACACGATTTGGGGTCCCTGATTCTGAAAATGTAGTTTTTTCAAAACGTCCCTCCGTCTGTCTGGTGTATGTGAACAACACTAGCGCCTAAACCATGCGGAGGATTGCTTCCAAACAAAATAAATCCCTCTCGATCTCGGCTGAGTCGAAGGCCTGCGATTTTGATAAACATTCATTAATTTTTGAGGTACTTAAAGCTCCTGGGACATTTTCAAACTTTTCTCAAAAATGGCTCCAAATTTCTTCTTTAAATTTCTTGTAAGAATAAAGTACACTTATAAATGTGGCATAGGTCAGATATTTGCAAGAACATATAAGATGACATACTATATTGTTCTATTCTTTGTTTTTTTTTTAAATTACCAAAATGTAATTTTTTGACTTGTCTCACGTCGTTAATATTTATATTATCTGTGATTATTTACATTACTGTATTTATGAGTTTATGTGCTTGAAATGAAACAGGTTATCGATGGTTAGTAATTACAAGAAACTACAATGTACATTATCTCTGTAAAGGAAGATGGGAATAATAATAATAATAATAATAATAATAATAATAATAATAATAATAATAATAATAGAGTTCGAGTCTGGACGCCGTACGAGTAGGTCGTGCTGTGAACAGTGGTGTATAAACGATACACGAGTTATTTACCTAACTTGTTGTAACTATACGAAGCTGTTTCTAATACTGTAAGCAAAAAACAGTATATCATCTCGTGAATTTCACGTACAGCTGCCTCTGCAGCTGTACCTTCAGGAAAAATGGATTCTCCTGACTACAGGAGAGACATAACCCCCAACAGTACGGACTCACAACAAGGTATGCCATTAAAGAAGTCATATGCAGGTGCTACATCATCAGATTCCTTTCCATCTAAAGAACAAGCAATTGTAATCGAAGCTCAAGAAGGACTTTCAATTAAAGATTATATTAGCAAGGTTGCCTCTATTGTTGATGCCAGTAATATTAGATTTGTTTCACGCATATCTAACAACCGAATATGCATATTTCTGTCAAGTCAAGCCGTTGCAGATAAGTTCACTGATAAAAATAAAACTATAGTTATTAAGAATCGTGAACTCAATGTTAGACCTCTCATTAGTAAACTTAAAAGGGTAATTATATCCAACGTGTGCCCAATCATACCTCATAATATAATTGAAAAGGAGTTCACCAAAAGGAAAATTACATCTTCCAAGATCTCGTTCATAAAAGCAGGAATATCAGAACCGGGCTTCTCGCACGTACAGGCTTCAGAGGCAGTGCATAGAACCTGAAGATCTAAACAAACTACCAGATTCAACTGTTGTTTATTTTGACAATACCTCATACCGTATATACTTCTCTACTGATATCATGACCTGTTTTATTTGTAATCAAGAAGGACATGTAGCTCAGCTTTGTCCCAGTAAACCCAGTGGAAATGATGAAATGGAAACTGAAGTTACTCAACAACATAACCAAAGTCTATCTTCTATACCAAATCCTCAACCTGCAGATAACATCAATGAAAAAGTAATATCACCCTCTACTGATATGAATGTAACCTCAAAAATACCTCCACCATCTAACTCATCCACTCAAATTGAAGAAACTATTCACACAAAAGAGAGTGAAGACAACACTTTGAAGAAAGATCTTGAGGCCAATAATAATGCCCCTATATTAACCCAATCTCAATTTGGTGACTTCCCTGCCCTTCAAACTCCACAATCAAACAACCCCAACTCCACAAATAATTTGATTAAGAAACGACCTATATCCTTATCATCAACAACCTCAGACCCACTTATTGAACCCTCATCAGAACCTGATAAACATCTCAATATTGACCTCACTGCAAAAGAAAAAGAGAAGAATTATAAAAAGTCAAGATTAGAAAGTACTAATATTGAAGAATCTGAAAAACTGAACACCCAACTGGCCCCTCTCAAGGAAATATTATTGGACCCAAACAACAAATATCCCTTGAATTTTATTCAAATGAAGAGTTTTCTTGAGAAAACTAAAAACAGTACTGAGATAATTGAAATAGTTCTAGAATGTACCCCTGATTTAGCTCAATTGATCAAATGTTAGAAAAAAAACCCTCCATCCAAGGATCAAGGATAAAAATATGAAGAAGATTTACAAATCTAAAAGAAATTAAATAAACACATTAAAAACAATGAATCAGATTACTCTAGTGAAATTAGTTAAACATTTCATCCTATCAAATTAAATATTAACTAACAATGGTTGAGCATATTATAATGGAATATCAATGGATTTAGGCCTCAAATAGAAAATCTATTAATTCTGATTAACAAATATAATCCAGATGTAATATGCTTACAGGAAACTAACAATTCAGAAAGGGTGATACCACAATTAAAAAATTATTCTGTATACTTAAAGAATAGAAATAATCCAAGAATATCCAGTGGAGGCATAGCTATATATATAAAATCACTTATTCAAGCAGATGAAATTCATATAAACACCAATATTGAATGTACAGCAGTCAAAATCAACATGGGAAGAAAATATTATTTGAATTATTGTAATATCTACCTCCTAATAGTTATAATTTTACAGAAAATCAAATATAGTAAAACTCATAGATCAGCTACCTAAACCTTTTATTATAGTGAGTGATTTTAGCTAGTCACAGCCTAATGTAGGATCTTATAAAGATGACAGTAGACCAAGATTATTAAAAAAAATATTAGAAGACTTAAATATATTGATACTTAACAAAACAATACACTCATCTTAATAATACACACAAAAGGTTCCAGTGCAATTGATCTAACAATATGTTCATCTTCTTAGCTACAAATGGGACTGAGTACTACAGAAGACTTACATGGGGATGACCATTTCCCATTCTCATATCTTACTGTAATAATACCTCAATGTCTGCTTGCACTATCCTATATCATCCTCGATGGAAATTCAAGACAACTAACTTTGATAGATACAATGAAATATTATCAACAAAATAAATGAAATTAATATATTAGAGAAAGGAATTCCCTCAATCTCCTCAATAAAAATTGAAAACTGACTGATCTCATCCTCAGAAACAAGCTGATGGAAACAATTTCAAAATCTTCAGGAAAACCAATAAGGAAAAAACTACCTTGGTGGAATGAAGACTGCAAAATGCTCATAAATTATACGAACACTCATTCAACAAATACAAGGCATCAACCATAGAAAATCATATTGATTATAAAGAACACGAGCAAAAGCAAGACGAATATATAAAGAAAATAAAAGGCAGTGTTGGATTGATTTTATCATCAATAAAATTACTTCTCTAACCCAGCAGACAATTGGAAAAAATCAAAGCTATCAATAGTTTACTTTACAAGCAAACCTTCAACCTAAATTTATGAACATAACGACAGAACTACCTCTTCTAAAGAAGAAATTGCGAACATTCTCGCTTCTACATTTGCTAATAACTCAAGCGACAGCAACTAACTATAGATTTCAAATATACAAATCAATTCGAATATAACAATGGATAAGATTGTAAAGCAAAATTCGTCAAAGTAATCCTGCATTAAATTATCATACAAATTACACAAGAAGTTGAGATTGTACTATCATTACTGAAATTCAAGCCCAGGACCAGATGGAATATACAATGTCTTTCTAAAAGAACTGCCGACAAATGCTATTGAATATCTAACTCGACTCTTCAATGAAATAACCTTAGATTTCCTGACAAATGGAAGAATCTATTGTTATCCCGATTCTTAAACCTAATAAAGATCAATAGCGAATAATTACAGACCTATTTCCTTAACGTCCACCCTCTGCAAATTACTGGAAAAAATTGTCATTAGGAACAATTGGTACCTCGAATATCATAATAACATTTCACCATTCCAAAAGTGGTTTCAGACAGAAATCGGTGATTTCTACAACTGGCCATCTAGTAAACATCCATAGTGACATTTGTGATGCCTTTATAACAAACCAACATCTTGTGACTGTTAGTTTAGATATGGAAAAAGCTTACGACATGGTCTGGAGAGATCGAATCATCAAAATTCTCCTCGAAATGGGGATAGATGGCCAAATACTAACTTTCATAACCCAGTTCATGAAGAATAGATCTTTACAAGTTAAATTCAAGAATACTTTTTCGAACAAATATACAATAAAGAACGGAGTGCCTCAAGGATCTGTGCTTAGTGTACTACTATTCTTGATTGCCATAAATGATATCTGAACCATATCCATCGACCAGTGAAAGTATATTTGTTTGCAGATGATATCACTATAACATTAAGTGGAAAAATATTAAAACATCTCAGAACTGCTTCAAATTACTTTAAGAACTTCAAGATTGGTCAATACGACAGGTTTCAGATCTCTAAATCCAAATCTGAATATAGTCTTCAATAAAAGGAGTAACTTATCGGATCAGCTAAAACTTACAATAGGACCACAACAACTTAAATGTTCTAGCCTAATCAAAATTAGAATATTATTTGGTAGTAACTAACATAGATACCACATATTAAGAATTTGAAAGCTGAATGCCTTCCCGAAGAATAAATGTATTAAAAGCCATTTCACATCAGCATCGTGGGGGCCGACAAAATGTTATACTATCAACACCAAAGCTCTCATTCGTTCTAAGATAATTTATGGAGCAATTATTTACCAGTCAGCTAGGCCAGCATTAAATAGTCTTAATCCAGTCCACTCAGCCGGGTTAAGACTTGCCATTGGCGCATATCGAACAGAGTCAATTTCCCGAGTATTCTTGCGGAATCCAATGAGAGCCTCTTCACATCAGAAGAAGAAAACTATGCTTTTTCTTATGCCAGTAAAATATCATCCACTCCTAATAACCCTGTTTATAAGAATGTTTCTCCAGAAATATTACAGAAAAGTATACAGAGAGAAAAGTATGCTCCAGAAACCAGTTTATCTCCTGAACCAGTATCTAGAAGAAATTCACTTCACATTCCTCTGTTCGAACTACGGTTAGAAAAGACCTCCATAGTTCCTTCCTAATAAATATCAACATTAGCCTTAATGATCTTCCAAAAAAGGTAGCTAATACGTTAATTTACAAGCCTACTTCAACGAAATCTATAACAAATACATTGGATATACGCATCTTCACCGATGGCTCCGTAAAGAGATCGGAGCTGTGTGCAGTAGAAATTAAAGAGACACTATTACAATCAGGCTAAATGATTATTGCTCTATTTTTTATTGTAGAAGCATACGCCATCCTTCTCGCTTTCAAATATATTCAGAACAAACCGAAGATAAATTTGTTATTTTTACAGATTCAAAAGTGTGCTAGTAAGTTTAAGTAATACGAAAACCAGGAACCTATAGTAAATGGGGCAACTAACTTATATTATGACTTATTACACATCAATAAAGAAATAATTCTCATATGGATACCATCGAACCGAGGTACTGCCGGTAATATGTTAGTTGATGAAGCAGCTAAAGACTCTATTAATTCACCTTTGGAAGAGCATGCAGTTTCCCACAACGACATCAAAAAAGAACTTCACCGAAGAAACAAGGATCTTTGGAATACTGAATGGACAAGATCACCCAACCTACTACATCAGATCCAGGAAAAGTATCTTCGATGACCACCTTCCTTACTTCTGAAGAAAATATCAAACTGCTCACGCGTTTAAAATTGGCCATTCAAACTCACCCATCAGCATTTACTAACAAAGAAATACAAAAAAAATTGTGACCAATGTCAATCTGCCCTCTCTATACCACACATATTATTGTTCTGTCCATTTACAAAGACATCACAAAAATATGCAATACCTCTCTCCTCTTCAGAAATCCTTAACAACAAACACCACATTGAAAATGTCTTGGAAATTTTTAAATTAACCTTATCAATGGCTGTAAGAAACTAAAATCTATTAAACACCAATATTGTAAATATTGTATTAAAAATAATGTATAGTAACGCCCAACATACTTATCTTTGACAGTGTTTGTTCTCTGTTTTATATTATATTTGCTGTTGAATGTGATTGTTAATTGTCCTGATGTTAAACACCTATATTGATATTTGATTATATATTTATGGCTAATTTTAGAATTCTGTGTATGCTCTATTTGTATACTGTATATACTGTGTATTTTTTGAATGTGGTCGCTAATGACCTAGTAGTTCATACGACCTTTTTAAATAAAGAAGCAAATAATAATAATAATAATAATAATAGTAATAATTATTATTGTATTATTAATAATGTTATTTTAAAAGAAATTAAATACTAATTATTAAAAGGAGTTTCACCAAAACATCTAAATGTTTTTTCTTTATTTTTTCAGTAATAAAACAAAGAATCATATGAAGGTCTTATTTTCAGTGATACCTCCTGAATTGTCGAAATTGCCTGTTGATGTTAAGGTTGGGACAATTCGATTTTAAATGGCCCGAGTTGGAACGTGACAGGTTACATGGAGAGGTAAGGCACACAGAGTGTTAGCTCGGAGGAATTGAGTTCGAGTTGAAAAATAGTGTGAGATAGTATATGCTGTTGTAGCATCACTAGTTAATAGTATTAATAGTATCAAGTTTCCTCGTAGTGATCAAATCAGACATCAATTGTGCATTAACGTTGGAAAATTGCGTTAAATGTTATAGAATTCCTACATCTCTCAAGCCCCATTTCAGAATTTTATGAAATATTTACAGGCTTCCGTAACAATCTGGCCTTATCTAAACGTCAAACTTCACTGTAAAGTTCTTGCTTGGCGCTTCGGAATCAGAACTTACTATTCGTGAAATCTGATTTCATTTCGTTTTAGAGGGAGTAGTTTACTACTTATGAGAACAGGATTTATCCACTTTTTGTGTATCAGGGCCTCACAATACGAGTTTTTCTGTTGAAAAATCTCCGTTTTGTATCACAGCATTTACATAACTTTCTCTATACATATATTACTAGGTATACGTGAACATATAATCATATTCTTTGTAAACACAAACTTGTTGCCAAGCAACAACAAAAAATTTATGAAGGTCGATTGTCAATATAAAGTAAAGAATACAGAAAGTGGACAATCTAATTACGGTAAAAGTATAAAATATTTTCAATTAAATTAAGAAAAATTGAAGAGATATTATTTTTATAATATGTAAAAAACATTTATAATTGAATTTCTCGAAATTAATTCTCCAGTAAAGTGGAATGTTCAAATGAGTTACAGTTAAGTAGTTTAGTAAAGTGATTGTTTATTTATAGTAGACAAAACAGAGCTCCACATCAAAATATCGAACTCGTCAGCTACTGTTTTTTGTATTTATAATCATCGTCACTCATGCTTTTATGATGAAATCTCATTTTGAAATTCACTAATTTAAACAGAATAACCGCATCAACCACACGTGTCCAAAATGATCACATCCGGGAATTGTATTTGGGACAGGAAATTGATTATTCCGTGTAGTGGCGTACATCAATGGAAATTAATCTCGACAGGGGAGCGGTTAGGATATCGCTTCACATGAGAGGTAACGAATTCGATTTCCAGACTAATGACGTACGAAAATGCAGCATTTAACTAGCACAAGAACTTAATGATAAGTTTTCCAACCAGTGAATATTTAGCATTACTTCTGGGAGAGAAACTGGATTAGGCGAAATATTAAAGAAGTGTAATAGTAAAGAAAATATTCAAAATAAACGCTGAATATAAGCAAATACATCATTAAATAAACACAAACACACACACATATATACACTCACCCGATTTGGAAACCACAACGATTAGACTGATCATAACACCACGACTGGGACATAATATCTGCCTATAACCCCCTATAAACAAAATGGTTGATGCGAATCTAGCAAATTTATTCCAACTGAAGATAAATACAATAATATTAGGATATCTAAATGCCAAGAACACTAACTGTGGATGCCAAGCAATTAATCGCGATGAAAAACATTTGAACAAATAAAAAAACAAAACAAAAATAATTTCCACAAAAGAGAACTTACTTATTACCCTTATGATCGTTCAGAAGTTCAGATATTCTCGATATAGGAATTACTGACTCTGGCATTCAAATTTATTCAGTCCTTGAATTTAAACTAGACTCGGACCAAAAATAATAACTATACTCTAATAACTTTCCAACATATGCCTCCACCTCATTCCCCAAAGCCCAAAAGTAACACTAAATACGAAAATGAATTGGTAAAAAATTCCAGAACACCATAAGAAGTGCCAGCTCCAAAATATAAAATTCTAAATATTCCAACTGGAATAGAAAATACAATAACTCGCCTCAACACACTAATACACTTCACAATGCATACTTCACAAATAAATTAAGAAAAAAAGGAAGCATTCTTTGATGTGATTCTCATTCGCATCTGGATGTTTGATGGGCCTTTTTACAATATACACACTTTATCAGATTGTTTGGAGAATCAATTGTGAGATTTTTTTATTTAAATCTGTAAATTTACAATCTGTTCAAAACAAGAACAATAAGTAAATATGCTGTTAGAAATTACAAACGTGCATGGAAAGGTCACCCACTAGTGATCTTCTTTTATCATATTACACACTTGTAACAAGCACATGTTGACATTGTGAGATGTAGGCGAGAATACGTGCCGAAGTGTGGGGGATATCAACCGTTCTTTTCAATGTGCCAATAAGCTTGAAATTGAGAACACTGTACTGGTCCTGATCTATGACGTTCTTCTACGGAGATTATTGCATTAAATAATTTTCTTTGTTTGTAGATTTCCATTCCGGCATTCGTATTTCAGAGGGTAACTGCGCACTAAGACTGCTGTTTCCGGTTAGTATCTCACCGTCTAACGACCTTTATTACAAGATACCTTTTGGTGACGAGATCTTGAAAGAGTTCATCTTCTGTGGACAAGACTGGTACATTTCTTAATTGATACTACTGAAATAGCTGATTTGGATCTGGATACGAACGGAAATATAATTCTTTTTTTGATAGGGGTTTCACAATGTGATGTAATAATCGAGTGTGTTGACCTTAATTTCTGTATATGATCCTCTGACATGTAATAATATTTGAATGTTTAAGAAGATATTTTATTTTTTCTAATAGGTCTGCGAGCCCTGGTGAATCAGGAATAAGCATTGGGGGTATTTTTAATTATTCTGAGATGGAGAGATCTCTGCAAATTGCATCGCTTGTATCAGGGCCCGATGTACAAGTATGAAGTTAAAATATATTATTCATTGGTATGTTATAGGTTGGCAATTTGTCGGAAATTGGGGGCTGGTTGAATTGAGATCCATTACGTGCAGGGAGCCCATCCTGAGGTTGTATTCTTGGCCTTTTTAACAAAGGCTCAGGCAAGCTCCTTACCTGCTTCATTGGTTGAGAATCTCCCATTTGCGGTGTCGTCTGATGGCAAGATTTCGGTAGACTGGCTGGCTAGTCGAATATATTTTGCACTGATTGAAAGCCACGCGGGCACGTCACTGCAGGTGCGTCGACTGTTCTCCGTGGGAAATTGTTTTAGCACTGATAAAATAAAACTGTCACAGCACTGCACTATGTGAATCACAACACTAGTTCACTGAGCGGCCTGGCTCGCCCGCAAAGGGCTTATCGGATAACTGAACAGCGCTAAGCTACGGTAGCGGTCCGCGCAGGTCGGCAGCTTGGCTAGGAATGTGGAGTCATTTGTGACGCACTCTTGCAGTTTTTAGACAATCTTAATATTTGAAGTCGTAGGCTTCCGCGGCCGGAGTCATGTGGATGATCTTGGCTGTCCGGGTGACGCCGCGTCGAAGGTTGTGTTGCCGACGTTTCGACCATCTTTTCGTGGCCTTGCTCAGGGCTGGTCGGCAGACCGGACAGCCAAGATCATCCACAATCTTAATATTTGATGAACAACTGCAAATCAATGGAGAATCAAGAAATTACTCAGGACATATCCTGTCGTGTGGCTAAAAATTTAAATCGACAATGCTGATTAGGAAGAAAATTGCTCAGAGAAAAATCCTAGTATGATTGACTTTAAAAACTCACAATTGTGGCTTATGCCAGTCAACTTATTCACACGTTATATCTGTGCCGCCAAAATGCCTCTTATCTTCGTGGTGGGCATAGTTTTCCCCCCGTCTTGAGTTCACCCCTCGACAGAGAAGCTTTGACTGATGTGAGAACTTTTTGCTGACGTTAGATGCAAACTTCGCTTGGGATAGAAGATCTCCACCACCAAATTTTATAAATCAATGAATATTTAACGAAATCCTATTACTTTCAAGCTCTGAATCTTCAAAATTAGCAACTTCGGGCTGACCTGGGTGGCCGAGGTGGCTAAGAGATAGTATCGACTCAGCGCATCGGTCCGAAGGGTCGCGGGTTCGAGTCCCGCCTTGGGCATGGTTGTTTGTGTCTTGACTTTGTATGTGTTGTCGTGGAGGGCCTCACGTTCTTCTGACCCCAGATCAGAGGAGCTCGCAAGTGTGTTGGTCTAGTGTATGGTCGCATATGTCCCCATCGGGACGTAAAGGGTAACCGGCTGTTGACTGGATAAAATCTCTAGAAAAAAAAGAAACTTTGGACGATTTTCGATTATTTTAAACTAAATAATAATTTTTGGTTCAAAGAGACCATAACCTTTGTGAAGTGATAAAGATGCAGAATTAATATCAAATGTAATTTTCGAACCCTTAAATGTTTAACAATGCTGATATTTAGAGACGTTTTAATATTTTATAAAATTGCTTTAAATATTCTCAAAATCAGCTCTAGTCGCAAACTTTTAATGAATGTTGCTAACAATGCTATCCGTTAATACAAATATACTTTTCATTACGACTTTATTACAATCATTGTAGTTCGAAACATCGAGCCGGTCGTAATATGGCATTTCTAAATTAGATCAGCAGTATCTGTAATTCGATGTATTTTTTCGAGTATTCAATAATTTCGTAAAGCATTATAACTGATATTCAACCAAGTTCATGATACACGATACGAAAAATTATTTACTTATTGATTTGGTAGTTTTAAATCAGTATTTTACAAAGTTATATTGAATATACAAGGACACCTTATACCTAGGGTTGAGATTTATGATGTAAGTCCAAGTCATCATTTCAGTTTCAAGGTGTTTCATTAATTTCAAAGCCGCGAAGAAATTGAAAGCAGACTAATCAGTTTCCGGATATGAGAGAAGTATCCATGGCTTTGATACCCAAGAGCATGAGAATAAATACAAAAACTACGAAATAAAAATGAAAATGTTGACCAAAAAATGGAATTATTTGACTTATTCCTCCTATTCTCACATTGCGCGCGATGATTGAATTCTTATACCCAGCGCGTCATTGCTTAGGAAACAGCTCACGTGATGTGACAGCAAGGCTGGACAACATGGATAAGAGCCAAAATTTATTGCCTTTTTATCCTTGAATATAGATTTTATTACATGGGAGCTTTTTCCCCAAAATTTAAGTAGTATATGACTTAGTGTAGGGATCACAGAATTTTGAGAATGTGCACAGAATTCACTTCTCCCCATAGCACGTCACACCGAGTTTTAACTGTTTGTTTGACGTAAAATAAATAAATAAAAAAACATCACAAGGAAGAGGCCGATCGCTAGTAAGTATTTGCTATTCATGTGTTGCGTTATGGAGGAGCAACCTTTTGATACGTAAAGAACTGTTGTCCTGTGTATCCGTAAATAGTATAGTCCTAAATATTCTCAAATAGTAAACAATATTCGTGAATACTGTTTGTGTTAAAATATTTAATGTATTGCAAAGTAATAGGCGGGAATTATATTTGTTGTTCTTGAGAAGTGTACATGCTACTTTCTAAAAAAAAACATTTTGTGTGATGATTTACTTTAGCAATATTTTCGTTGCCAGGGGTCACTTGTTTTGTATTGATTTTAAACTTTTTTTCGCACTTGATACTCAACTCTCAAAAGAAACGTACTATTTTCTATATACACCACCCAAAAAGGTTTTTTTTTTTTTTGGTTTTCGGAGTAAAACGAAATTTGTAAGCTCTGATTTATCTGAATTACTCTACTGTGAATCTCAGCTCTAGAAGAGGATCTATAGTGAATGGAAGAAAACGTACCAGGAGCGGTAGCTCAGTGCATCAACTACTGCCACTGCAGCGCCTCTGACCGGGAAGCCCTAGGTTCGAGTCCTGACGGCGGCAAGATTTTCGACACTAGCTTTTCAGCTAGGTCGAATTCAGTCGCTGTCTGGAGGAGAATTCTAGCGGCTGGCTGCTCTGATCAGTAGTTTTCCGTGGTTTCTCCGATCAATACCAGGCGGATGCCGGAGCAGTACACTACCAAACGGGCCACGGACCGCGCGCGATCTGTCCCTCTACCTTGTCCTATCCTCTCCCGTTACACACACACTTACGCTAACATGCTCTACACTACTACATATTCCGGGAGACCGGTCGGGAGCTTAGAGCTTGTCGCGGCTGGAGCGGTGCCCCGCTGGTGGGAGAGTCCTGGTTAGGGGGAAACCCCATTAGGTTGGTGCCGGATCTCGCCATCCAGAGAGGGGAAAAGCACCGCCATCTCCCGAGAAAAAACAAGCACTACACAAACGGGACTAATGACCGAAGCAGTCGGCGCGCCCGGAAACACGAAAAAACAATCAATCAATCAAGAAAACCTAATTATAGCCATTCCTCTTGCTCAGTGCCATCACACGTGACCTCCACAGTGCCGCGGGCATTGTCCGCAGGGACGTCGGTGCGGCCTTGCAAATTATTACCGCACAAACTTATTGGCGGGAGTGGGGGCGTCGCTGTTTCGCTCTCGCGCGCACGGGCAGGCGGGCGGGCAGCCTGGCTTTTGGCGGGAGCTGTACCGCGACGAACATGTCTTTGGGGGGTTCTTCTCTTCCAATTGAACTTGTGACTTTGTGACAACTTGGGAATGTTTCGTCGTGCCGCCGTAAGCAGCTTTGAAGTCGGCTCCAAGACGGTAACGTCCCAGGGTGCGCTCTCAAAGCGCTGCAGGAGGCCTTGGGTTGGTGGTGGTGAGGGGAGGGTAGAGGAGGGGAGGGTGCCGGCGCAGCGGCTCGCGGAGGAAGGGGAATGCAGCGGGAAGAGAGCAGCGAGGGGGGAAGTAGGGGAACGGAAGCTACAAAGCAGGTTAATGGGATATACGGAAGGGAGGGATAGAAAACAGGCCGCGGGTTGGCAAAACAATAACATACCAAGGAAAAAAAAGTCAAAATCTGACTGTTAAGTAAATTTGATTTTGGAAACGATAGAAGTGAAACACACTGATTTTTGCGCTAAAAAATCTCTACCTTCGCTTCGCAAACTATAAGTGACTTACTTGATAGTTCGACTGGAACTCAATATGAAAAGAAATAGTGGACAAAAAAATGGGAGATGAACATGAATTCTATTAAATTTAAGAAATTACTAGTGTATTCATGCAAGAACTCTTGCATATTAAATCCCACCCTCTTTCCTATTTTATCAATTCCGTATTAAGCCTGTAATATATATTTTTCTTCAAGACCGTCTTATCCTCCGTCTCTTATTCTACATGTCTCCTTTTAACTGACAGCAAGAAAATGCAGCATTGTCAATACAAACTACTCTTATTTCATATTATTACCAAGCAGAGATGTACACCGTACACCCATGTAATTCAATCGCGTGGAATATTAAGTAATTAGCTCAATTTTACATACAGTTGCAGATTCCACTGTGTCTGAACTGGCGGGGTAGAATCGAGAAGCGTCAAACTAGCAAAAATGTAATAGAATGTTCAGAAGATCTCATCCTATAGATTATGATGGGCGGAAAGTTTCTATGAGACCTTAAAATATCTGACGAGAGTACAGAAAATGGGGATTTGCAACAGCAAAAATTCACTGTATTGAAACAGAATATGTGAAACTGTGAAACAGAATATGTGAAAACTCAAGCTTATTTATTTTTCGTCACATGACTTCAGCTGTATTATAGGAAGCGACAAAACGAGAACTTGAATTCACTCGTAATCTCACGAAAAGAAATTCCCGTTTTAAAATAAATACTGACATTTTGCAGCCAAATCAAAACAATATTTCGTTGATTTTGTATTTTTACATTCTTTCCACGTATCTAACAAAATCATTTAAACCTCTCATAAGCCTATTGGATGCGTAGTTTCCCATTAACTAATAAGTTCATCCGAAATTAGAAATATAAATGTTTTTTCTGAGTTCTTGGGTATATCATGATTTCAATGACACTTCACACACTAGGAGAAGCTAAATTTTCCGTCAATTTATGCGAATATTTAAAGTAATAAAGGAGACCGGAGCTGGTTGACGCAAGGCTTTAGTTGGCACTCTGATCCTCACATTGACGACACCGCTTCCAGAAGCCCTAGCCTTTTGTTCCGTGTCCTTTATGATGTAACCAACTTACCACATATGTCTCAGTATGAGCGGTGCAACGACAATGGAACCGTGATCTTAAATGTATTTCAGAGTCTGCAGAGGAATATTTTCGTACATAATTAATTGTCGCCTGTAATACTGAAAAGGAGAGATTTTGCCCCCCTCTCTCTCTTATTCACCACAAAATTTCAATGAAGCTCTTTTTCCCCCCGTGAATCAGTTTTTACTTTCTCGTATACGTACGTATGTACAGAGTAATATTGTAGTATAGAGAAAGTGAGTTTTCTCGAAGCAAAAAACGGGGATTTCGAAAGAAAAATTCGTGAATAGTGGATACATAATGTTTCAATATGCAGCACATTCCTTTCTCTAACACATTGTGTAATCAGAATCTGCAATTTGTAGGTCTCAGATACCGAAAAATTATTTACCGTTACACATCTGCCCATTTATGAAAAACCTTTGCGCCTAAACTATTCGTAGGATATTTTTCCAAAATGAATATTCACAAATCGGCCTGGTACTCAAAGCTCTCCTATTTTTAAAAAATCTTTAAATTTCGTGGATACTTTATATGAAGCCTCTGAGACATTTTCAAAATTTTCTCAAAACTGGCTGCAAATTTCATCAGTCAATCCTCGGCAAAGAAACTCGAGGCTCTGCGAGTTGAAAAAAAACATTTTGATTTTGGAGGGTACTTTATATTAAGTCTCACAAACATTTGCAAACTTATCTCAAATGGCTTCCAAATTTTGTGATTAAACATTGTCCTGGGGTAGCAAGGATACACACGCAAATCTGATTTTCGTTAAAATCTCCGATTTTTCGAACATGGCAAAAATTCATTTTTTTCAGCATCTTCCTACAATTTTATCATTGAAGATTTTTCCTGAATAAAATCTGTTCTTTATAGAACAGATTTTGTTCAGGAAAAAATCTTCAATGATCATGGAAATGCTGAAGAAAAATAATTTTGCCATGATCGAAAAAATCCGGAAGATTACAACGAAAATCGAATTTGCGATATGTATCTTCTGGATGTATTTAATCACAAAATTGAATTCATTCGAATAATTCTATGTTCGGCGGACAATATAAAGTACCGCACAAAATCAAAATGTTTTCAACTCGCAGAGCCTCAATTTCTTTGCCGAAGGATGTCGACTGATGAAATTGCGGCCAGTAAGAAACAATCTCGAAGACTAAACATCGAAAACAAGATTTTAAAATGGGAGGCTTACAGTACCGGGCACCATTTGTGAATATTCATTGCGGAAAGGTAATCTACTAGTTTAGGCGCAAGTTTTTCGTAAATGAGCGGATGTGACGATATGTTTTCGTATCTGAACCTGAAATGCGGATTCTGTTTTGTGTGTTGAAGAAGAGATGTGCTGCATATTGAAAGCATTGTGTGTCACTATTCTTCTTTCGCTGCTAGAAAACTCGCTTTCTATACTATGCTGACTATTATGCGGCGCGTACGTGCGTATACGAAGTAAACGATTCACGGAAAAAACCGTGCAATGATGGTATAGGCTTCCGTATTTGACGTGCAGTGTGTGTGCAGCTATTCCTCTGCAAACTCTGGCTATTGGAATATCACGGTTCGTAATGTGCACCCTACTGAACATAATGATTGAGCACATCATAAAGGACGCGCAGGCTAAGGCTGAGAACTCTGAAAGCGTGTCCTTATGTAATCAGAAATGCAACAAAAGCCTGCATCAGCAACTCGAAATGCTACTGTGCAAATATTCATAAAATCGACGAAGAAATTGCTTCTCTAGTGTATTAATGTCATTGAAACTCATGACATGCCAGAACTCAGAAAAAAGCTGTTATATTTCCGGATGAACTATTGGTGTAGGAAACTACGCATCCTTAATTTATGTTTGTTAGACCATTAACAAAAACTCACAAAATCAGCAATGTGAGATTTGGCTGCAAAAATGTCGTATTTATTTTAAAGGCAATTTCCGTGAATTACGAAGTGGTGATTCTCGTTTTGATAAGCACCAGCTGAAATCGTAGCGACAAAAAATAATGGCTTAATTTCACATATTCTATTTTCTGATTTCACATATTCTGTTTCAATACAGTAATTTTGCTTATAAATCTATTATATAAATCAAGATATCGTAAACTTTCCGCCCATCTGTATAGAGATGAATATTTCTGGGCCCATTCTATTACATTTTTGCAGTTTTATTTGCTCATTCTACCTGGCTGCAATGAGGCCTCTGCAGCTGCTGTAGAGTGAGCTGAGCCACCAATATTCCGCACGATGAGTGTGCAGTAGCCCTGCAGTAACTGAAAGAGCAAGAAGCGATTTTGTATTGACACAATGCTGTCAATTAAGGAACATGTAAATAAGACGAAATGTGAAGAAAAATATATTACAGGCTTAACTGGGGTAAAATAGTGGATCAAGTTCTGCGTAATTACATAGTAATTTCTTAAATTTAATAAGAATTCATGTTCATCTTCCATTTTGTCACTATTTCTTTCGTATTGAGTTCAGTCAGGCACTATCAAGCAGAGGAATAACATGATTTGCGAGAAGCAGTACTTTTGTGGCGTCAGTGTGTTTCACTCATCGTTCCAAGTCCAGAATTTGCAGTCAGATTTTTGACTTTCGCGAGGCTATGTTGACTCTGCCAGCCCGCGGCCTGTTTTCTCCTCCTTCCCTTCCCATTGGCTTTGCTGGACTACTACTTCCTCGCTGCTCTCTTCCGCTGCATTCCTTCCTCGCGAGCCGCTGTAGCACCCCTCCCCTCCTCACCCTCCTCACCTGGCCAAGGCCTCCTGCAGCGCTTTGAGAGCGCACCCTGGGACGTTACCGTCTTGGAGCCGACTTCAAAGCTGCTTACGGCGGCACGACGAAACATTCCCAGAGTTGTCACAGAGTCCGCAAGTTCAATTGGAAGAAGAACCCCCCAAAGACATGTTCGTCGCGGTACAGCTCCCGCCAAAAGCCAGGCTGCCCGCCCGCCCGCCCGTGCGCGCGAGAGAGCGAGTCAAAGCGACGCCCCCCACCGCTAATAAGCTTGTGCGGTAATAATTTGCAAGGCCGCACCGACGTCCCTGCGGACAATGCCCGCGGCACTGTGGAAGTCGTGTGATGGCGCTGAGCAGAAGATGACTTCTGATGGGTTTTCTTGATTGATTGGTGTTTCTCGTTTCAGACGCGCCATTGCTCGGTCATTAGTCGCTGTTTTTCTCGGGAGATGGCGGTGCTCTGCAGATGGCGAGATCGGCTGCCAACTAATGAGGTTCCCCCAGACTTTCCCACCAGCGAGGCTACGCTCCAGCGCGACGCTCTGGCTCCCGACGGTCTCCGAAGGCTAAGTAGTGCAGAACATCGATGGCGCACTTCAATCGCGCGCGATCACGTGGCTGGCTGGTGGCCGGCGTTCGCCGCAGTGATCGGAGAGGCGCCGGAAGCTGATCAGAAGCAACCGGCACCGCTGAAATTCCTCCAGGTGAACACAGAGAATTCGACCTGGCTGAAGCAGTGTCCTTTGCGCCATCGCTCCGAACTAAACTTCCCGGTCGAAAACGCTGTGTAACGGCGCAATTGTTCGCTGTTTCGCTCCGCAATACGTTTTCTTCCATTCATATAGATCTCTTCTGGCGAATTCTGACCGAAAATAAATCGGGCTTACAAACCCCTAGTTTTACTCGAAAACCAAACCTTTTGAGTGATTAATATATGAAAATGTTACACGAGGAAGTTGATAATAGTGCGAAAAAAAAGTTTAAAATCAATAACAATTTGTTTAACAATATTGCTAAAAGTAAATCATCACGCAAATGTTTTTAAGTAATGTACACTTCTCAGGGCGGCAAGCCGCCTATTGCAACCGATAAATATTTTGCAACACAAACTGTATTCTGTGTTTACTGTTGAGAATATTTAGGACTGCTATATTACGGATACACCAGAGACAACTGATTCTTACATCAAAAAATTTGCTCATAACACAACACGTAATAGCAAATACTTTGCAGCGTCATTCTTTCACTATTTGACTATTTGACCCCGTGAAACAACGGTCCTCGGTGTGACATGAGTGAATACGTGCACATTCTCCAAATTCTGTGATCTACGCTAGTCATATACTTAGATTTTGGGGAAAAACTCCCGTAATAAAGCTCTATATTCAGGATAAGGCAATAAATGACTCTTATATTGTCGCTGCTGTATACATCACGTGACTTGTTTCTAACTGGCGACGCGCTGAGCTATAGAGAATTCAATCATCATATGTGAAACAGGAAGAGAATGGCGCAGTCAGCTGACCTAATTTTTATTTCGTAGTTTTAATATTTATTCTCGTAACTAGTATCAAGCCATGAATATACGTCGACTATTGATCTGCTCGGTACTTCTTCGTATGTTGCGAAAACTGAAATGATGACTTGAACTTACATCATAAATCTCGACTACAGGTACTGGAGTATCGCTATTCTCAATGCAACTTTGTAAACTACTTTGTTCGACTTTGCCAAGTGACTAAGTAAACGCAATTTTTCGTATCGTATGAGCTGGTTGAATATCGGTTATAATATAACTTGCGAAGGTATTGAATGCGCATCCGAGTACGAATGCTGCTGATCTGAGCAGAAATGCCATATTGACCGTCGGCATGATCGTTGTGATTGTAACTCGTCGTAATGAAATATGACTATATTAACGGATAACTGTTAACAACATTAAAGAAGTTTGCGATAAGCTTTGTTTGAGATATTTAAAGCAATTTTATAAAATATTAAAACGTCTTCGTCAGCATTGATAAACATTGGGGATAAAGTACATTTGATATTGGTGCTGCATCTTATCTTTGCGGGGCCCGCAGTCTCTTTTGAACAAGGTGGCTTGGTAAAATAATCGAAAATCGTCCAAAAGTTTTTCTGAGATTTTAATCAAGTCGGCAGCCGGTTACCTTGCGTCTCCCCGATGAGAGAGAGGTCATATACGACCATACTAGACAACACGCTGCGGCTTTACGATCTGGGTCAGAAGCGTGAGGAGCCTACGGCAACATCCGAACACAAACAACCAGGCGAACTCCGCGACCTTCGAACCGTGCGCTGGTACCTCGGCCGCAGTCGGCGAGTTCGAAACTTGAAAATGTGAGATTTCGTTAAATATTAATTGTTTATAAGGGCGATCTTCTGGCAGTTCATCTGTGATCGGCAAGTTCGCATCGACAGCTTCTCTGTCGTGACTCCAGACAGGTGAAAGCACCACGAATAAGAGCATTTGGCGACTATGCTGGCGTGAATCCGACTGGCATAAGCTACGGTGTGGTTTTTAAAGTCAATCCCGATTTTCTCTGAGTGTTTTCTTCTAATATCATTGTCGTTTAGAAGGTACGGCCTGCGACGATTCATGTCTGGTATTCTTGATTCTCGGTGATTGCGTCAATGTGGAACGTGGATGACTTTGTCGGTGAAGCACCAACCTGAAAACAGGCCGCAGCCGACAACACAACGGCGTGCAGCCGAATGTCCACGACGCTCCGACTTCAGGTAAGGTGTCTGGCTGAGTGCGACTCCGCATTCTGGCCAGCTGCCGACGGACCGCTACCATGGCGCTGTTCGGTATCGGCAAGCCCGCTGAGCGACGCCGACACTCGTGAACTGTGTTGTGTTCACGGTGCGAATACATCGGTGAAACAATTTCCGCAGGCGATCGCGCACGCCTACGGCACGTGACGATCGGTGCAGGCACTATGTTCGACCCAGCCAACCGGTGAATCTTGCCGTCAGGCTGACACTGCAAATGTCAACCAGTAGTGGTGAGGCTTGCCTGAAATACAAGACCAGGTAACCTTCGGGAAGGCTTCCCTTTGCACGTAATGGTGTCAATTCAGTAGCTGATTGAAATTGCCAACCTATAACATACCAATGAATAATATATTTTAACTTCATGCTTAACACATCGACTTACAAGCTTACGGTACGAAGATCTCTCCATCTCGAATAATTAAATGCCCCCAATGCTTATTAGACTCTCAGACTATTGAAAAATAAAATATGTTCTTAAACATTCAAATGTTATTACATGGCTCGAAGATCGCTATCAAATTAAAGATCAACACCTCACGACGGCTGCATCGCATTGTGAAACCTATCAAAAGAATTATATTTCCGTTCATTATCGAATCCCAAATCGGCACTATTTCCCGGTAGTATCGAATTGAAATGTACTTGTCTTAATCACAGAAAGATGAACTCTTTAGTAACGTCAAAGCTGTCTTCTGTAAAGATAGATTGAAACGATGAATACAACGAAACGGCGATCTGCGCGATTCCTACAGCTACGAATACCAGATAAATCACAAAAGAAAGTGACGGCAATAATCTCGTAAGCGCGGCGGCTCATAGATCGATACAAGTATTCTCAATTTCAAGCTATTGGCACATTGAGGCACGGTTGATATCCCCCCGCACTTCAAACATGTCTCATACTACATCTCTGATGTCGGCATGTGCTATTTAAGTGTGTATTGACAAAAAGAAGATCACTGTGGTGACACTTTATGCACGTTATATTTGGCAGCATGTTCTTATTGTTCTTGTTTTGAAACGGGTAGCAAATTTACAGATTTAGAAAAATCTCACAGTATTCTTGGCTGTCTGATAAGTATTATTATATTCTAAGTATCAACTGTCAGATCTGCGAAATGTCACATCAAGGCTCTTCCTTTCTTGAGCTAGTATATCATTAGTAATGTTGAGCAGTCCTCTATTGATTGAAATATTTAAATTTTTGTTTGAACTATCTTATGGTGTTCTCAGAATTTTACTGTCTTACTAGTTAATGTTGCTTTGGGCTTTTGAAGGTAGTGAACATATGTTGAAAGTGACAAATTTATGAATTATTATTTTGGTCGAAGTCTAATTTAAATTCGGGACTGAATGCATTTGAATGCCAGTCGTAATTCTATCGAAGAATATCTGAACTTCTGAACGATCTGGGGCTGATAAGTTCTCTTTTTGTGAAATTATTTTGTTTTGTTTTGACTGTTCAATGACATCGCGATGTGCTTAACATCACGGTGAAGTGTTCTTGGCATTTAAATATCTAATATTGTGTATTATCTTCGAGTTGAGCTCTAAGCCTTTGAATTCGCATCGGCATTTTGTTTATAAGGAATTTATAAACGATATTATAATACGTCATGTGTTATGATCGTCTATTCGTTGTGAACGACAATCTCTATATGTGTGTGTGTTTGTGTTTATTTAATGATGTATTTGCTTATATTCAGCGTTTATTTTGAATATTTTCTTTACTATTACACTTCTTTAATATTTCGCTAATCTGCTCTCGAAGTAATGATTTGAAAAACAGCTCGTGGGATTCTTGTGCTGATTAAATGCTGCATTTTCTTTACGTGTTGGAAATCGGTAAAATCTCGTAAACGACTGTCTGCTTCTGTCGGGTATTTAGCGATATGCGCCGCGCAGAGCATCATTTCATCTGCTTCATTTTGAATGAACGTGCGGTGTCTGTTTAAGTAGTAATTTCAAATGATTTCATCATAAGCGCATGATGACGATGACCAGAAATAAAAAACGTGGCAGTTCGATATTTTTGATAATGAGCTCTGTTTTGTCTATAAATAAACAATCCTTTACTAAACTACTTAACTGTAACTCAATTCCACTTTACTGAGTAATTTCGAGGATTCAATTATAAATGTTTTACATATTATAAAAATATTATCTCTTCAATTTTCTTATTAATTGAAAATAAACCCCATACTTTACCATATTAGTGTCACTCTGTGATGCTACTGCTATTGACAATCATTTGTTATTGCTAACATTTAAATTTGTATTTACAAAGAATATGATTATATATTCACGTATACTAATAATCTGTAGAAGAAAGTTATAACCAAATACTGTATTCCCAAACGGAGATTTTCAACAGAAAAAACTCGTATTTAATGAACCTGATACAAAAAAGTGAACAAATCTGTTATAACAGAAGTATTAAACTTCTCTCTCCCTAAAACGAATGAATCGAACTACGAATGTGAAGATTCTTGATTCGAAGAATGAACATTGCGAAGCCTAATGATATTTCGTAAAATTACGAAATGGGCTTGAAGATATAGGAGTCTATAGCATTTAACGCAATTTTCAACGTTAATGCACGGTGTGTCTGTTGATCACTACGAAGCTGACACTGTGTACTATTAACCAATGATGCTACAACGCATATATCTCACTAATAATAATCTCCGAGCTAATACCTATTGTGCCTTGCACTACTCAATGTAACCGCTGTCACTTGTCGGAAGCTGTCGACTATCGAATTGTCTGGCAATGTTTCAACGGAGCAATTTTCGACAATTCAGAATATCACCGAAATAAGACGCTCTGTAAATCTCTTTTTATTACTGAAAAGAAAAGTTGGGTTTGCAAAGCTCCTTTTAGCTGGTAGTATTTTGCACAAAACAACAATAACATGTGTGTGGTGTGTATTATTATTGTGTGTGTGCTGTTAAGGTCGCATGAACTACTGGAATATGACCACATTCAAAATATACAGTACAACAGAGCATACAACAATTTAAAGAATGAATATAAATTTGAAATAATATAAGTAATTGGCATCAGGACAGTAACAATCACATTCCTTTTAACAACATATAAACGAAGAACATCGTCAAATTGTATTGAGCGCGTTCTACTACATTATTTTTAATACAATATTTGACAATGTGTTTAACAATTTTCAGACTCTTACAGCTTGATGACTGAGTTAATTTCACAGAAACTGAACATTTTCAATATTGTGTTTGTTGTTGAAGATTTCTGGAAGAGTGAATTGCTATTTGCGGATATCTTTATAAATGGGACAGACTGGCGCTAACATATTGACAGAGAGAACGGTGGCATTGATGCAATTTTGTATTTCTTTTGTTGGTAAATATTTGATGAGTATTTGGAGTGGCCGGTTTAACGCGTGACTTTGTTGATATTTTCTCTTGTGAAGGCAAGGAAAGGTGATAAATGAAAGATGGGGTTGGTGTTTTTTCTGTCCATTCGGCTATTCCAGATAACTGTTCTTCGGTGAGACTGCTTTGACGTAATCGTTGTGAAGAAACTTCGTAACTGTCAGGTGAAGATTAATAAGAATGGCTTTTGCTTTAACAAATCGCAACATATTGCCGGCGTCTCGGTTTCGATATGTTATCCCATATATGAAAGTGACTGATGATGTGTGTCAGTCATAATAAGTTAACTATTTCATTGATTCTGGTTTCACTTGAAACTTGCTAGCTTTTGCACGATGTAAAATAATGGGGTATATTTCGGTTGTTCTTGACTATGTTGGCAGAGAAAAGACGTGTGCAATAAAAAATAGAGCAATGTCATTTGGCAGCGATTGCCAATGGTATGCTCTTTAATTTCTACTGCACAGCCTTCGATAATCTGCTTGCAGGGAAGCCGTCATGAAGATATTGCGTACGCTCAATGTATTTGATATGAATTTCGTTGAAGCTGACAAGTAACGACATTGATACCTTTTGAATCATGAAGCTAATGTTGATATTTGTGAGGAAAATCCATGGTACACCGTAACGAATGAAAATATTGGTGTTCTTCTGAACAGTTCCGAAGATAAACTGATTTTCGGAAACTTTTTTTGCTCTGCCAGTATACTTTTCGTAATGGACTTCATTCTTATAAACAGGGTTATGCGAGTGGATGATATTTACTGGCGTAAGAAAAAGCGTAGTTTTCTTCTTCTGATAATGAGAAAAATAACTAAACAATTCCTGAACTCCTCGAAATTGAACTCGTTCGTATCGCCAATATGAATACTTAACCCGGCTGAAGCAGACTGGGTAAGACTATTTATATTGTTGGCTTCAACGACTGGTAAATAGTAGCCATGATTTATCTTAGAATGAAAGCTTTATGGTGATAATCGCTCCCGTGCTGATAAAGTAACTTATCATTGCTGAAACAGTGCTATAGCGGTATCCCTGTTGAACCTGTCAATAATTCTTGAAATTTGACCAGGCAGATTTATTTGGGTGTTGTGAATCTATTAACGGATTTTAGCTGATCGATAGTCTCCTTTATTGAAGACTATACATTCAATTTATGAAAACCTAATATGTGAACCAATCTTGAAGTTCTTTAAAAGTAAATTTGAAGCATTCTTGAATGTTTTATATTTTCACTTAATATTATGGTATTATCATCTGCAACTATCTATGCTGTGTTAAGATATGATTCGTGATATCATTTACAACAATCAGAAAATAGTAGTACGCAAGCACAGATCACTGAGCACTCCGTCTTTGTAACATGTTGTTCGAATATTCTTGGGCCCCAGCAGCAGATCTATTCTTCATGAACTGGAACATGAAAGTTGTGTTTGGCCATCTATCCCCATTTCGGGAGGCCCTGATGATCGTCTCTCCGAACATGTCGTGGCTTTCATGTCTGTGGTCTGGGTGTTGTTTGTTATAAGGCATCGCAAATGTCACTATGGTGTTTACTGAATGGTCGGTGCTGAAGGCCGTCTGGGCTGGTGAGTATTTATTGCCGACCATTCGGTACTGGTGAACATCTTCTGCTGACAATTTTTCGGCCACGGAAGATGGTTTGACAAGCTGGGTCTGTAATGTTCGGGTTGGTGGTCTTTATTGGAATTTGGGAATCGGGACAATAGTTCTCTCCATTTGTCAGTAGCCAGTATTTCATTGAAGAGTCGGTTAGGCTATTCGGCTGGCGACGTCGGCACGGTTCTTTCGAAAGGCATTATATTCCATCTGGTCTGGAAGGCTTATTTCTGTGCGAACCTTTAATCTCAACTAGCAGCCGCTATGCAGGGTGTTAATGCGGCGGCAATTTTGTTGCGTAATTCTATCCGTGTTTATATTCGAGGTGAATTGTATATTTAAATTCATGCTGTCATGTAGAAGCGAGCTATATTCTTCTTTAGAAGGCCGGATTCTGTCGTTATGTACAGGTTGAAAGGACTGCTGTAACAACCGTTGATAACGATTTTTCGGTAGCGAATTGAAAACGATTGTGATGAGGACAAAAGAATCAATCCAACACTGCCTTTGTTTTATTTGCTGCTATTCGATCTTTGCTTTGCTCTGGAAATATTCTTTATAATCAACTATGATTTTCTATGGTTGAACAACCTGCTGTATTTGTTGAATTGGTGACAATGTAATTTATGAGCGTTTTCGTCTCACGCAGGTAGTTTTCACCATTATTTTCTAAATTTGAGAATACTGAGATGAATCAGGTGATTCTCAATTTTTTATTGAGAAGTGAGAGTCTCTTCTAATATTATTTCATTGTTTTGATGTATTGTGTCTGTCAGAAGTGGCAGCGAGTGTATTACAGTGGTGAGGTGATATTAACTACTGTCCAGTCTGTTAAAGCAATAGAAGATAGACATATTGTAGATGTAAGATGATGTATTACGATGAGTATCAATATTTTATGTCTAATATTTTTGGCATATTTTACTAAGTCATTAGTGTCACTACCTGGTTTGTTAGCTGATATGTTTTATTTGAAATTAAAACTAGGTAGATATTGAATTTTTATCAAGCTATTTCTTCCATGTTGTTTGTTTGCTGTACATTCAATAATTGATGTTTATATCAATTTCATCTGTAATAAACAAATTTACATATATATATATATATATATATATATATATATATATATATATATATATATATATGTATATATATATATACAGCTGTGCACTCCGCTGGATATTCTTTAGTTATTTCTATTCTTTAAGTATATAAATGTTTTTAATTGTGTATCACAATTATTAGTTTCTATGGCATATTTGTTAATCAGAATGTCAATTTTCTCTTTGAACTAAATCATTGATATTCCCATTGTAATATATCTCAACCATTGACAGATAACTATTTAATTTAATGAGATAATCTTTCAACTTTATTGTCACCCAAATGATCTGATTCATTGCTTTTAATGTTTATTTATTTCTTTTGAAAAATCTTCTCTTCATATTTATCTTTTATTTTGGATAATATTTTTCTAACATTTGGATCAATTGGTAAATCGGGGGTAAATTCTAGGCTATTTCAGTATCTCAGTATATGACACGGACACTGCTCAGAAAACTTTCTTCATTTGAATAAATTCGGGGATATTTAGTCTATTTCGCGAGGAGCCAGTTGGTGTTCAGTTTTCAGATTCTTCAATATTGAGCCACTTTCACAATCTTGACTTTTATAATTCTTCTCTTTTTCTTTGCGGTAGTCAATATTGAATGTTTATCGGGATTCTGATGAAGGACCCCTGGGTCTGGAGACGACCCGATGACTCAGAATATGGTCGTTTCTTAATCATTATTTGTGAGTTAATTGTTTGTTGTGTGAGTTGAAAACTTGAGAGAAGTCGCAAATTGAACCCAATTGGCCTCAAAATCTTTTCTTCAAATTTCTTTGTGTGAATAATTTCTTCGAACTGATGGATAGCCAGATAGTGGAAATTATTTTTGAGTTGTTCATATCGTAGAAAGGTATTACTTTTTCGTGATATTATCTGCAGGTGGTATAGGAATAGACTTTGGTATGTTGACGGTAACTAGTTTCCATTTCACTGAGCTACTGAGACAAGCACGAGCTGCAGCAACTGCGATTACAAATAACGGAGTCATGATATCGTGAAGCGCTATACGGTATGGTATTGTCAAAATATTTTTAACGGTTGAATCTATTTGTTTAGATCTTCGAGTTCTATGTACACTTTGTCTTCTGAAACTCATAATGTGCGAGAAGCCGATTCTGATATTCTAACACGAACGAGATCTTTGAAGGCTGTATTTCCTTTTGTGAAACTCCTTTTCAGTATATTATGGTGTGGTGGGCTTTACGTTGAATATATTACTGCTTTAAGACACTAATAGGAAGATCTACATTGATTTACGTTCTTAATAGCTATAATTTTATTTTTATCGGTAACGCTCTGCAACGACTTGACTTGAAAATATACTCTTCGTTGTTGGAAACTATGTGAGCAAAGCTCTAATATTACTGGCATCAGCAATAGAGAAGGCGGCTTGCTGTAATATGTCTTTTGGTCGCTAGCAACTCGTGTGCTTGTTCAGAAGGAGAATCTGCTCTGACTCTTTGTGGCATACCTTGGGTAATGATCCATGACCAGGTGCCTGTCTCTCCTGTGTCAGAGAGAATCATTTTCTAGTACAGCTGCGAAGGCAGCTGTACAATTCACGGATGTTTTTGCTTTTGTCTGGCGCAGCTTCATGCAGATACAACAGAGATTGAAGTAAATAACTCGTGTATCATTTATACACCACTGTTCACAGCACGACCTACTCGCTGCGGCATTGGGCTCGAACTCCTGTATTATGTGTGCTGTGTGTGTGTGTGTGTGTGTGTATTCCCAGCTTCCTTTACGAAGATGACTCTGCATTGTAGTTTCAGCAGCAGTACTAACCATCGATAACTATTTCGACACTCAAGCTTCATAAATACGTGTGCTAAATAATCACGAATATGTAAATGACGTGAATTTGAAGTACATTTTAATAATTTAAAACAAAGAATAGAGGCGCAATGTGTAAGTAACATATGTTCTTTACCAAACTCTCGACTATCTGCATTTATAGTGTACTTTATTCTTTACAAGAAGGCCAAAGAAGAAATTTGGAGCGATTTTGGTGAAAATGTCCCAGGAAACTTTAAGCACCTCAAGAAGTAATGAATGTTTATCAAAGAATGCGATTCGACTCGGCCGAATCGAGAGTTTATTTGTTTGAGAGCAATCCTCCGCGTAGTTTAGGCGCTGGTAATTCACATACGCCAGACGGAACGGAGAACATTTGAAAAACTATTTTCGAATCAGGGACCCCAGTATTCTTTGAAGTCTCAGTCATTTTCCACAACATCACATATTCTCTCCATACGCACAATAAGAGGCTGAGCGTTTAAGAAAACTTTATATTAAGTGATGTCAACTCGCCATTACATTAATACGTCTTCTTTGGAAAAATGTAGCATTCAACCGTGATATATTTGGCATATCTGGAGCTAGAACAGTCAGGCTATTCAGATATTCACTGTAATCAGGTAACAGTCGAAACTCCGGACTAACTTACGCCGAACCAAGTTCGCATAATGTCGAACTCGTAATGCAATGATGCAATGCCAAAATCAAGACGAACCCGAATGGAAGTCAGAATATTGATTCATTTGAAAATAGTATGGCTGCAGGTGTGTCAACCTGGCACGACTCACCATAAGCACAATCATCCGCCAGTAGATGGCCCCAGCTCTACGTGGTAATACTGACGTATTACTCATGCCGTTAATGAAATAAATGTGATTGTGTTGACGTGTTGGCACAACAAATTTAAAAAATAGGCACAATATCGTTCATCGCTGCAGTATTTAGTTCTAATTATTACTAATTTATTGCAGTATAAATAAATGTATTAAACCCATGGTTCTTTATCGCTCGTCAGTAATGATCGTACTAACAAGCATGTTAAAATTAAATACACGTTCAGCTACTAATTGATGCTAAACAATAGTACATTGATTTGATGTGATGTAATGCTATGGCTGTTAATGCCAGCAAAATAAATTGTCTCCCTCGCAGGCTCCTTGCACGATTCTCCATACAAACGGATCTCTCAGACTTTCTTCCACTGGCGGCTCTGTCATCACGGAAAGTGAAAAACGACTTCTCCTCGTTCTCGGCCGAACGTTATTCAGCAGAAACATCTGGTCTCTGCTGTCGTGTTTATCATTTTGGCCTCTACAATGGTATTATCGGCACAATGTCTGTTCTTAATAATTATTTCAAGATTCATTACCCCAAGAATACTTATTTCAAAATATAATCTTGAAATCGAAATCGATATTTATAAATTAAATGGAATAGAGCAATTCTTAATTTATTATTAATTAATTCTTGATATTTTCGAAAGAAGAACCTTAAATATAATCAAAATCAGTCATTTTTCATTCGATATTAAATCTTAATTGCTAATTTTAAGATTTTGTAGGAAGTGGTGTTGAACTCACCTCACCTCATCTCACTCTCTCTCCTGATAAATAAACATAATTTGAGACATTCCCCGATATTTGTTGCTACTATAAAACTCCCCACCATCACAACGCCGCCGTAGCGCGGCTGCTCGAGGCGGCGGAGATTTGCGTTGATGATGACCAACAGGCCGCCCCACCTGCCCCGCCGCCCGCGGCCATGTGCGCGTATTGGCTGCACCACTGCGGCGCTCGCGCTCTGCCGGGGCGCCCGCCGGCAGCGGTAGCTCAGTGCATCCAACTCATACCACTGCAGCGCTTCGCCGTCCCGGAGGTCCTGGGTTGGCTCCCACGGCGGCAGGATTTTCGACACTGGCTTTTCAGCTAGGTCGAATTCAAGCGCTGTCTGGAGGAGAATTCTGGCGGCCGGCTGCTCTGATCGGTAGTTTTCCGTGGTTTCTCCGATCAACACCAGGCGAATGCCGGAGCAGTACCCTACCAAACGGGCCACGGACCGCGCGCGATCTTTCCCTCCTCTTGACTTCTTCGCTGTCCGGGTGACGCCGGGTAGTGGGCTGAGAGGCCGACGTTTCGCCTGACATATCGCAGGCTTCATCAGGGCATTGATCGTCCCGTGCCTCTCGTACTACGCGGCGTCGCCGGACGGCGAAGAGTCATCGACTCGACGCGGAAGCCTGCGCTCCTTGTCCCATCCCCTCTCTACACGCTGCTGGCATGCACTGTCACGCCTTCGGAAGACCGGTCGGAAAGCAGAAGCTGTCCCCGCTGAAGACGACCAGCATGGGAGGTCCTGGTCGGGGAAACCGCAGCCGACGATGTCGACCGAATCGCTGAGAGATCTGCTCATCCCGCGGCGCCATGCGCCTTAATGAGACTGGCGTGTTCAAACGCGCCGGAAACGCAGTATCAATCAATCAAACCGGGACGCCGGAAACTCTTCCGCCGCGCCCAGCACGCCTTACGGCGAATGAGACCTTGCTGGTGAACACAACTACTGACACTCAAGAATTCCCCGTGCTGTGAACCATTCCGATCGTCAGGTGGGTTGAAAATCCACGGTAGCCATGTTTTGCTGTGGCGTGAAGCGATCTGCTTTGCAATGCTCACTTTCTCTGTCATCCGGTTCGGATAATAGCTACTGAGCTGACAACGGCGAAGAACAATTCCGGGCGTACATGTGTAACTAAACAAGACTCCCCGGATCCATCGAGAAAGACTTCAAGGAAACATTTATGGTATTTCTGCGTTCATGTTTGCATAATGTGCCTTTTACATCGGGTAAACATTATGCTAACTCTATGAGTATATCGGGCCAACACTATGCTGTGTATATAAGAACCAGCCAATCATCAGTAGGCCTTTCATAATAGAAGGTCTTCCCACTATTGAGCTCATGTACTGTGTAAAATCGGCTACGACAAAATTCTTCCCCATTATCGGTAACTCCAATGTAAAATAAATTGGCTGAAATAACACATGATTACCGTCGGAAACTGATGCACTGCGTATTTAAACAATTCTTACCCAAGCCAACATGGGTAAACCCCGTGAAATACATATAGTCTGTTCCCGTCCCAGAATGTGCGATATTCGTACGGGGTACAAGAAAACAGAAGTGAGGAGATGGTGAAGAGAAATAACAGGTTGGGAACGCAGTCAACCTAACGAATGCTTTATGAACGATGATACCATGATGAACAATAATGCAGTGTAATATTCCACGATATGGTATCGTGAAATTTCACGCGAATAATACCGCACACATCGGATCGCTACGACACTTTCTCTGACTTTGCTGGTGCACACATTGGTCGTTTCGTGGAAGTTGACATCCGAAGGATGACCAGACCCTGCGGGTGACACCGCCCACCTGCCGCGAATGACTTTTGTTTACCATTATGAGAATAAAGAAGTAGCTTCAAATATTCCGGATCATCATTTTGCTGCGCGAGTGCAAACTCTGCTCTGTTCGCAGACCTTTCGAAACTAAGAAATTGACCGGTACACAAGCGCACATCGTAACATATAACACACGGCAACTTACGTTCACGATCTTGGCGTCGGTCAAATGTTCCTCTTACCACTACCACTGCGCTGGTCAGTGGGACTCAGAGCTGAAATTACATATAATATTCCGCTTACAATTATAATGAGCCTGTGCAACATAAACACTCAATATGTTTGATAAATGTATTTTAATGTACACAATCGAACAAAACATTACTAGAACATTTTCAGGTAATGAGAATCTCAATACTGGTTTGCTCTTCTCTGTGGTAGATAAAACCCCTGTGTCATGTGAAATCTGTATCGTAATAGATGTCGTATGCAACGAGTTGGGCTCATCAAGCTTGACAATTATACAATGGTACAATCCGAAAACTAAATTTATGATAGGAGCTGAATTTTAATTTTGTTGTTCATTGAACATATTAGATAAGGACTTTGCATAATTACTATGACGTATCTTATAATTGTAATCTATTACGTATGTTCATTCATGATCGGAATACTGATTCTATTGAATGCCGACACAACGGCAACATTTAGTCAAGTTCTCGTGGAACGCTTGTTCTCCGTCACAAAACTGCTGCCGGAAGCTGTGATAAACTCCCTTGCGCTCTTGTTGTAACGAAATATCCTTATGAAATCGCCCACGACTGTGTCTGTATTGATTTCGTTTTCCTTTAACGTAATTCAAACAATCTACAATAAAAAGTCGAAATCCGACATTCTTTACTTTATACTATCTTACCAAATACGGTAAATAATCAGATAACGAAAGGATAATTAGCAAAAACACAAATCGGTGTAAATAAAAATGGCTGACACAATGGTACAGCAAGTACGAAAAGGAATTCTGAAAGAACGAAAGATGCGATAAAAAAACAAAAAGAGAACGATAATGCAGAGATTCCGTCGATAATTCGTTTACTAAAAGATAAACTTTGGAAAGCGGTCTTTATTTTGTGAGCAGCGCCTCGAGTCTTTGCAAGCCTCCTTTCTTCCGCCAGCGTCTCAGCCTCTCCTGCCTGCTCCTCCGCCCCACTCTGCCCTCCTTTCCGGCCCCTGCCTGCCATGTTTCCTTGCCCCATGCCTCTACCTGCCCCTGCCTCCCCACCCTTGTCCTTTCATCCCTGCTCTATCCTGCCCCCTGCACACTCTGCCTTGCCATGTCCTCTACCCTGCCCTCCCCCACCCTCTGCCCTGCCATATCCTACCCCCTGCCCTGCTCCACGCTCCGCCCCCTGCTCTGCCCCCCTTTTCTGCCCCCTTCCCTGCCATTTTTCCTTGCCCCCTGCTCTCCCTCCCTATCACCCTGCCCCCTGCCCTACCTCCCTCCCAACCTGCCTCCTGCCCTCCTCCACCCGCTGCCCTGCCCTGCCATGCGTTGCTCTATCCAGCCTCCTGCCCACTCTGCCTTGCCATGTCCTCTACCCTGCCCTCCCCCACCCTCTGCCCTGCCCTGCCGTATCGTGCCCCCTGCCCTGCCCCACGGTCTGCCCTGCCTCATGCTCTACCCCGCTCTTCCCTGCCCCTGTCTGACCTCTTCCCCCTACCTCTCTGCCTACCCTATCCCAGGCTCTGCCGTGCCATCCCCTACCTTGTCCCTTCCGCCCTTCCTCCTCCCTTAGCTGCCACGACATTGCCCCAACGCTGCCATGACCCGGCTGCTTTGCCACCACCACAACCTTCTGGCGCCCAATCACCTCACCTCCCAATAACCCGCCACCCTTTCCTCCCTCAGCCCGTCACTTCTAGTAGGCACCCTCCAGAAACTGTCCTCGCCCCGTCCTCATACGCCCTGCCCTTTCGGCCCCAGTTTTCCCGGCCCGCCCTCCCCGCTCCGCCATCATCGCCCCTCTTGCTTGCAGCTGGTCGTCAGCCTCCCACCTTTCAGGATCTTGCCCTCTTTCCCCCACCCTCCTCTCACCCCACCCCGCGCCTCCGCCTCCATCGATCGCGCTTATTATTGCGCGTGCTTTGTTCAGCGCTCTTTTGCGTATTTGCAGCGCTCCTTACGTGATCGCCCACGCAGGAAGCCGAGCGTAATAAACAGAAGCGACGTCTGCATCAAAATTCTTCACCGCTCCATTCGAATTTCGGTCACAGGGCGACGCCAATTGCATGCGCATTTACGGACTCTTTATAGATAGCGCTCCGGGGCCATTGTTCTATTTACTGCTGCGTTCGCTGTCGCTAGAAGTGTTAAGGTTTAAGTGAGACACTTCCAATAGAATAAAATTCCCAATCGCGATGAAATAGACATGGTTTTTAACAAAATAGTAGTTCCTTTGTTATAATGATTCAAACATCTGGAGTTAAAAACCAGAAAGAAAAGGAATGTTATTTGTAATCTATTCCGTTTAGAAACTATTAAAAAAGTTTCAGGTTTTTTAAGTTATTCATATCTGTATTTTCATATAAAAAATGCACAATCTCTAGATATTTGCTACAGTGATGACATGTTTTCACTAATCTTTTTCAAAAACAGTAAGTATTGAGGATAACAGACGTCTCCATCAATTACAAGTGCTTTGGAGTTCTTCCTTCTTCTTCTTCTTCTTCTTCTTCTTCTTCTTATTATTATTATTATTATTATTATTATTATTATTATTATTATTATTTTGTTCTTCTTACAATTGTCTCTTTCTGGCGCGGTTTAGGTTGTAGGCCTGCCCAGCTTCCACCTAGAGCATTATTACTATTATAAATAATATTATCAGTGCATTATTATTTTACTATTATTATTTAATTTAAATAAACAAATAAATATATAAAATATGAATTATTAATATTTAAATATTTAATGTTCCCGGATACTTTGATCTACGAACAGTATAAAAAAGAAATATCCCTTTCGACATGGTAATGTCCGATGGAATCGATCGTCCACAGTATGCTACTCTCTTAATTTGCTTGACTTTAGACATTAGACGTTGCTTGGCATTCGACATTAGACGTAGCGTTGTTCGCCAAGGAGGTTGTTTCATCCCAGCTGCCTGGCCGCCTGGCTCGGACGTCAGCGGTCGGGGGCGGCCGGCTCGGACAAGTCTCGTTAGCGCAGCCGCTGGTCGAAGGGCACAGCAGTGCCACGCCCCCTGCCTCCTCCCCATCTCCCCCTCTGTCTCTTATTGCCCCTCTTTCCCTACTTTTTCATGTCTTTTCATTCTCTCTCTCTCTCTCTCTCTCTCTCTCTCTCTCTCGCCCTTTTTCGCCCTCCTTGCGCTCTCTTCAGCCGACTTCACTTACCGTTATCTTTCGCCCTGTCTCAGTTTCTTTTACTCTTATTCATCTTCCTCCCCCACTACAGTCTCCTCCGCTTTCCGGCATCCTCAGCTCTTTTATCACTATCGTCCGCTTCCTACCCTTCCCCGTCATTCTCCCTCCACCCTGCGTTGGCTCCTTCTACCCTCATCATCTTCTCCGTCTTCCTTCGCCTTTCCTTCGTCATGCTGAATCGTTCCCCCTCCCAGCTTCGGCCTCTCACTTCATCCTCTCCCATTCGCCATTCCCATTCTTTCATCTTTCCTCGCCCTCCTGTTTTCCTTCTGCCGTGTTGTCCGTCTCGGACCTCCCCTTGTCTGTTCTACATAATCCTTCGTCCTTCTTCTCCTTCCCCCGTCCTCCTGTCGTTATCCTCTCCTCTCCAGCGCTCCGTGCGTCGCCGCCGTTGTCTCCCCGAAGGGTACTTAGCCCCGCCCCGCCCCGCCCCCGCCGCGTGCGTCTGAGGAGGCCGGCGCTTCGTTAACCAGGATTGTTCGCCCCCAGCGGCGCCTCAGTCAGCCGAGGCCCGCGCCTCAATGGCCATGGTCCTGTGCTTGTCGCTTGAGGAGAAGCATTTGCAACACGCCGGCTGCGGATACGTGCGGGTTGCTCTCTCGCTCCTCTCTCCACCCTCTCTCCCTCTCTCCCCTCCCTACCTCGCTCCCTCCCTCCTTCTCCCCCTCCCCTCTCTCCCTCCTCTATCTCTCCTTCACTCTCCCTCTCTCCCTTTCCTCTCTCGCTTCCTCTCTCCCTCCCTCCTCTCGCTCCATCTCTCTCTCCCTCTCTCCTTCCTCTCGCTCCCTCTCTCGCTCCCTCTCTCGCTCCCTCTCTCGCTCCCTCTCTCGCTCCCTCTCTCGCTCCCTCTCTCGCTCCCTCTCTCGCTCCCTCTCTCGCTCCCTCTCTCGCTCCCTCTCTCGCTCCCTCTCTCGCTCCCTCTCTCGCTCCCTCTCTCGCTCCCTCTCCTGCTCCCTCTCTCGCTCTCAGATAAAATTGCAAAAAATGAAATGCAACGGGGGAGATTAATATAGATAATAGATAGCAGTTCAAATTACAAATTATAAATATAAATAAAGAAAGATATACACATTCTTTCTTTATATATGTAAGAGCTGTTCAAATTAAAAATTATAAATATCAATAAATAAAGAAACACACATTATTTAGTTATTTATATTTATAATTTGTAATTTAAACTTCTATTATCCATATTAACCCTTCGTTGCATTTAAACTTTCACAATTTTATCTGCTATTTGTCTGCAATATCAATATTTAAATGTATCTACTAATTTCATTGACCCCCCTTTGCAATGTTTATTTTGAAATGTCATTTGCTACTGCATATTAATATCCCCTTGCATTTCACATTGTGTAATTTAATTTTCTATCTTATTTTGTAGTTTATTGGTACTTTATTTACATTTTCTTGTCTTTACATTGTTGACTGATGACGGCAAAGCCGTCGATAGCTGGCTGTCTCAATAAATATACAAAGTTGACGGAGATGACCTCCTTTATTTCTTCGTATAATCACGCCAATAACACCACGTGACAATTCCCAAAAATGTTTTGGTATTTAACAATACAGTGCTGCTCGCACCAGAGTCTAAATTTATAAACAGTGAATATAGTGTTGGTTCAAATACCCAATGTAGATATCTCCAGAATTTTATTTGGCGCCTCTGACCGGGAGGTCATAGGTTCGAGTCCTGACGGCGACAGGATTTTCGACACTAGCTTTCCAGCTGGGTCGAATTCAGTCGCTGTCTGGAGGAGAATTCTAGCAGCCGGCTGCTCTGATCGGTAGTTTTCCGTGGTTTCTCCGATCAACACCATGCGAATGCCGGAGCAGTACCCTAGCAAACGGGCCACGGACCGCGCGCGATCTTTCCTTCCTCTTCCTTGTCCTATCCTCTCCCCTTACACACACACACTTGCACTAACATGCACTACACTACCACATATTCCGGGGAGACCGGTCGGGAGCTTAGAGCTTGTCCCGGCTGGGGCGGTGCCCCGCTGGTGGGAGAGTCCTGGTAAGGGGGAAACCCCACTAGCCGACGGTAGGTCGGCGCCGGATCTCGCCATTCAGCGGGGGAAGATCACCGTCATCTCCCGAGAAACACATGCACTATACTAACGGGACTAATGACCAAAGCAATTGACGCGCCCGGAAACACGAAGAAAACAAACCAAACCAAACCAGAATTTCTGTCAAATGTGTTGAGTATAATAGGAAGGAGTTCAACTTACTGCCCGCAGTATATCTTATAGTTATCAGAGACGTAACTGTCTATGATGGATCGATACCTATAAAATCCCGATATCCTTGCAACAACAGATGGCGGTCAGAAACACGCCAGGACGGTGTAGGTGGTCAGATTTTTATTTCTATTCTGACAGATTAGTGTTTTTGTCATCAGACGAATGCGTATCTGATATTTTCTTTCCTTAATACTACTGTTTTACTTCCTTAATCCGTACCTACTAGCTTTCCTGCTCCTTTATCACCTAGAAAAACACTGAGGATGGCAAGAAATAAAATAGCCTAACAAGAAGAGTGACATTTTACCTTGTTAATAATGGAAATGAATTTATTAACTTCTTACATACAAAGCTCCTAAGTAATCAAAATAAGCACTATTATAAATATAAAATATTCTTTAAAATATGTTTGACAAAATATATTGTTTATCATGAAGGCTAGTATGTATCACCATGTTTACGGAGGTATTATGGATGAAAGCCTTTCAATGAACACCACTGAGCATTAAAACGCCTTTTTAAATTAAATGTCAACATCCCCTTTAATCGTCATTTAAATTAACTAAGTCACTTGGTGACCCTTGTTACTTTCCGTCAAAGGAGGAATTGGCAAGAAAGAGAGTACAATTCGTAAGCTTTGTGGACGACAGGAAAGGTACAAAGAGACCAATGTGCAATAGACATCACTTGATTATTCGTGAATAAAATAAATTTTGAACAAAAAAATAATGTTAGTTGATCATTGCTCAAGTAGAACACACCCTCTCTCTTTGTTCGAATATCATTGAGTTTTTAAAGTTGACCCAAATCTTAGGACGTGTTCAGTTGTGGGTTTGTTGGTGATTCAAGGCGCGTCAGAGCTTGGGTCATTAGTCCCGTAAGTGTAGTGCATGTTTTTCATCGGGAGGTGGCTGAGATTTTCCTCCGCTGGATGACGCGATCCGGCGCCGACCTACCGTCGACCAGCGGGGTTTCCCTCCAACTAGGAATCTCCCACCAGCGGGACAAGTTCTAAGCTCGACCGGGTGCCGGAATATGTGGGGTGTTAACAGTGCATGACCAGTAGCTGAGTGGAGTATGAGGGAGATGATAGGAGAAGGAAAGAGGAAGGAAAAGATCGCCTCCGGCCTCGGCCTAACTCAGGTCCTGCTTGGGGCACTGCTTCACCTGGTGTTGATATTAGAGCTGAAACCTGCCGATCACAGCCAGCCAGCTCTAATCTAAATTTCTCCAGACGGGGGTGAATTCAATTTGGCTAATTAGCTAGTGTCGAAAATCTTGTCACTGTCGAGACTCGAACCTCCATACCTCCCCGATCGCTTAGTGACATCATTTGTGCACTGGTACGCTCCTGGTTTAAAACTTTTGGGATGTTTTTTGGTTTCTGTAGGATTTTTATAAAGAAGTTAGTTCGTATTATGTAAAATGTGATTATAATTACAGTATTTTAATATTACCATGTTTATCCGATTTTACTTATTACTATTCTTGCTGTTTCGTTACAAGTTTAAGTACATATTGCTTGACGTTCGCCTGCATATTGTTAAGGTCTCTAGTCATCAATGACGACATGCTTTGCGTACAAGACCACCAAGCAGCCGTGCATACCCATTTGGTGCAGTGGATGCAGCACCGGCCGCAGGGGGCGGCGTGGCGAAGGCTGACGACGGGTGGCTTGAACGGCTGTTCCAGCGACTTGGCGTAATTGCGTCCCGCCCTTCTGGCGATTCGCTTTTTTATTCCCCGATCCGCGATCGCGCTGACTGCAGCACGGGCTGCGAAACGCCTGCGGTTGACGTTCCGTTCGACAGCGCGACCTCGACCTCTCATCTCAATTCGCGAATTCGGCATTGGGAGCTTATTTTGGACTTGAACTAGCGACTCGACCCGCTCATAAGTTTCTGCGCTGAATCAATTGTCTTAGCATAACTCGAAATAACGAAAGCTGACCACTCGCAATGTAGAATGGAAAAATATTTGCAATCGCTTGCGTATTCCAGATTCTTGTGCAACGACAGTTAAGCTTAAAAGCAAACTGTTCATGATGAAAGAGTGATTACTACATATGCACTTGAAGACAATCTTCTGGCATTCTATGAACAAAGTTCTTTAGAATCGACACAATGACCTTTACACCACTTCGTAAATCAAATCGTAAATCTGCATCTAAGGACCAACCAACATGAATTTGCGTAACTTCACATGGTGAAACTGCTGAAGAGAATAAGAATAAAACCAGTTACCCCTGGTGCGATGCGGGTAAAAATGCAATTCGAAAACAATCGGCTCTCGTACGAAGGTAATGACGTAGCGCTATGAAGATTTGTCGAACGTCGGTTCATCCTGGCGCATTGCATGTCTTTAAATAATCATTCGCTAACGGCGTTTCCGTCCAGCGGACTAAATAAGACATCGACTGAAGCTGGTCCTGGGCTACGTCGGCACCGTCTGCGCAGATTGTATTGGCGGCACAGAAGTTTCATCAAAATATGCCGGCGGCCTGGTGGTCAGTTGCACTCGCTTGCCATTACGTCAGCCTGCTTGCTTCCGGAGGGCGACCCAACTCGCTCAGCAGGTCGCCACCACCCCACATTAGTACACCACACCACACCACACCCTCCTCCACATCACCACACCCTCCCCACTATGCCACACCACACCCTCCACATCACTACACCACACCACTCCAAATCACATCACTGCCTCCACCCTCCCACATCGCACCATCCTCACCCTCACCACACACTTTCCCTCCACATCCACCGCACCTCACCACACACCACCACACCACTCCGCACCACGCCACACCACTCCACACCACACACCACTTCACACACTCCACTCCCCCATTCCTCTTCACTCCCACCACTCCTCTCCACACACCCTCCTCACACCTCCACACCATCACTACACCACACACACCACACCACACCACCCTCCATCACACCACTGCACATCACACCACACTTCCACCACACCACTACACATGCCACCTTCCTCCACACACACCCACTACACCACACCACTCCTCCATACCACATCACCACGCCCTCCCCACCATCGCCACCCTCTCCCTTTCCACTCGCCAGCGCTACCTCCCACCCTCGCTCAGAGCCTCACCCAGCACCTCCCTCGCCCAACCTTCATCGCCCCGCGCCGTCCCATGCTGCTCCCAGCGCATACAGTGTGATTTCCACCACCCTGTCCTCCTCCCAGCAACCGGGAGCGGTGGCTCAGTGCATCAACTGATGTCACTGCATTGCCTGTGACCGGGAGGTCCTAGGTTCCTGTCCGCGGCAGTGTTTTCGACACTAGCTTTACAGCTAGATCAAATTCAGTCGCTGTCTGGACGAGAATTCTAGCGGCGGATCGGTAGTTTTCCGTGGTTTCTCCAATCAACACCAGGCGAATGCCGGAGCAGCACCGGTCTGGACCGCGAGCGATCTTACGCCCCTCTTCCGTGTCCCCATCCTCACCCCTTACATACACACTTGCACTAACATGCACTACACTGCCACATGCTGGGAGACCGTTCGGGGACTTAGAACTGGTTCCGGCTAGGGCATTGCCCCACTGGTGAGAGATACCTGGTTGGGAAAAAACGGCTAGTCGACGGTAGGTCGGCGCCAGATCTCGCCATCCAAAGGGAAAAGATCACAGCAACCTCCCATTGAAAAAACATGCACTATACTTACGGGACTAATAACCTCATTCATTGACGCGCCCGGAATCACTATCAGTGAATCAAACCCAGCTGCATTCCACTTATTCACATCCCTGCCCATCTACCCCCACCACCATTCAACTCCCCCACCCCTGCATTACCTCGCCTACCCACCTCCCTATCACACCACACCTTCCCATCCTCCGGTGCCACCTCCCCGTCCATTGCCCTCTCCCCTTCGCGATATTCCAACTCCAGGTGCGCCTCCGACGGAAAGTTATTAATCAAAGCTGATTTGCGAACCGTTTTGTAATTCAAATGAGCGCCCGCCAGCCCTTGCCTCCGGCGTCGCGCCAATTAGAAGCGGCGTGTTGCCCCGGTGACGTGCCCTGCGCGGCGTTCGGCACGTCTTCTTCCCCGTATCATTCTCTAGGAAACACATTAGACATTTATCTTCCTACGACAACCCGCGAAGTAATTACTTTAAAAAAACGGAGGCTACAAATTCGCTCTCTATTCTCTGCGAAGCGCGTTGAAATATAGTTCGCCAACCCTTCGTGTCGCGCCTACGGCCAAACGATAAATCTCCTCAAAAGCGCTGCTGTTACTCGACCCGCATTGTTACCCGTACAAATGAGCTTGTATAACAAACAGTGCGTACTGTTTCACGTCTTTCTCGAAATGAATCTTTTGTTTCCAAACGGATTCTCATCTCCTTGTAATCTCCAAATTGTCGCTGCGTACTTCGAGTGACAAATTGATTATAATTGATGATTTGCTTGCAAATATATTTTGTTTGAAGATCTATTAGGTGTATAGCAAGTAACTGATATCATTCTGTAAATAATGTTTCTCTCCTTACTTCCTTGATAACATATCTTTTCATCAGTTTCCTAAAACTCAGGTGAATTATCCAAACAAGCTGTAAAGATTTTCTTTTTTTTTGTTTAGCTCGTGTAATGCAAATTTACTCAGTCAGAAGATTATATGGAATTTATTTAAACGTGTGAAAATTACTTCAAATATTATTTTTTCCACATTAAACTGAAGATTAAACAGACGAAACAAAATATTACCTCTTATTTCTCATGCCGTGTTTACAGTTCTACACAATTTGGGCCCCTGTGAAAAAGGATTTAATAATAGTATTGGTATTCCTCATCTAAAGTAACAACTCGATTCTTCATTCTCATTACACCCATGCTTACGTCCTTGCTTATAGTTTCAGTTTCCGGAATTGGTTGTAGTTTTTATATTTCAAAACATCTTCTTTTTGTCGTAGACAAAGTAAGCCTGAACTATCACACATTACTCCAAGAACTTAAAATTTGATACGAATCATCTATAATTTTTAGCGAAGCACAAAATGTGTGCAGTTGAGAGAAATTTATGGAGTGCACCTAGCGGATGGTCATACTATAGTTGAAATATCATATTTTGACTTTTGAAACAAACTACGCACAGTCAAGAACTTCTTGAATTGTTCCATGAAATTTGATAACTTTATTTTATGTGAGACAAATGTAAACTTCGGTATCCTCTGGAGGCAATAAACTCATTCTGTTTATTTATATCTCTGTTCCAAAGTCATAATACAGACACTTACAAACTCAAGAATAAATACCGTGCATGTAACGTGGCTGTCTTTTATAGACTTTTTTACACTCTCCCTATGATCACCCATCCCGCCTAACAGCAAAGTGCTTATTATACACAGCCCAAGCTTCAAAATACGGCGATATTTCAGGGAGTCGTATTTTTGTCCCATGATTTATGCGTAATTTCACCCCTTTTTGCATCCGTATTCCGCGGCAGTATTTCCATTACAGTTGGCCGTTTTATCCACGTGCTTCTGTTCTATTTAAATCGTTTTCCCCGTCGATCACGATGAATACAATGTGATGCACGTCGATTATTCGTGAAATTTATATATAGTTACACAACAGCTTCCAGGGTTTATTCTCGGAGAAGTATTCGTTTGCAATTATAGATACAGCAAATTCTGTTTGTTTTATGTTGAACAAATGAAGCTGATTGCCGCGTAAATGAACGTCCCCCTCTACGAACGCAAACGGGAAATATTAACTTACATAATAATGTGTGCGGAATGAATAATAGAGAAGCCACACGCTTCCCTCATGATCCATACGTGTTGGTCGTCATTAAGAAATATAGATATTTTAATGAATGTTATTGCTTATTGGATACACTCAGTAGGATATTATTTTGCATCGTTAATTGGACACAATTTACAGAGAGAGACATATGCGCATTTCATTTGTATGGCTTCAAGTTTTTAGTTTAAATTTTACATAAACATTTTGATGAAGTAGGGGAAAATGTCATACCTAGGAACACTTCTCATGTTTTAATTCCTTCTCTCTTGTTTTGGATGTGAAATTGTTGATGGTTTTCATTTTGGAATTCATATTTTTGTGTAATAAAAATATTTTAATAGGATTATATAAGGTTCTTTTTGAGATTCTTCATGCTCAACGTGTCCCTAGATATACCTGTTATACCTGGAGACAATGTAGGGATTGTGAAATAACTCAACTGTATATTCTTTTTTCATTGAGAGAATATTGAAAGGGAAGGGAAACATAATTGTTGCGCCTTTAATTACAAACACAGATTAGTTCTGAGCTTATGTTCTGGCCTCTACATCAACTTTACAGGATATAACAAAGCATTGTTTAAACAGAAAGAACTTCCACTTAGATTAAAGTAAAGGAAGCAGAAAAACAAATGTTTACTGCCTTGAGAACAACCAAAACAGATGTGTCATGAAGCTTAACATGTATGTCCTTCATGTCAACTTATATGTTGCAGAATCTTCATTCATTTTGAATGGGGAATAATTATATGTGCTATTTTAAATATTACCTCAAAACGTTTTCAGATTTTTCTATAACTGAAATATTGCTGAACAACAACATACACCTTTAACAACAGTCAAAAGTTCACTATTAATTGTTTATGCTGGTGGTGGAAGGTTTTTGTTGTATCCTTTGCTTCGTGGCAAAGCCAGATTATATCCAGAAACCAATTGAATTCAATTGAATACTACACTTAGGTATTTAGGGACATCCCTAGATACATCAACAGTCAGTGTCCTTAGGCAGAACAATCTGCGATCGTGAATGAACATGGCTACTGTTAATTGAAGGTTACCTGCAGGAAAGAAATATACAACTTGAAATAACTTCATTTTATGCTAGTAAGTGTAGGTCTACTTCAATTTTCGTAAAGTAATTGTAGTTGATTGTTGTTGACAAAATTGATGAATGATGAAACAGAACCCTGATGAAATAGTAGTTGAAAAAATTGATGAAAGACACAAGCAGAAATTTTTAGTTTTGACTCGTCAAATCTATCAAACTCTCATAAAATCACTGAAATATCTCACACTACAAAATCGTTCTCTTGAATAAACACAAATGGCAATATCAGTGCAAGAAAAATAACAATACGAAATTTCTCACACAGACTTCTCGAAAATATGCTTTGTCACTTGGTAGTACATCTGTTCGTAGGTACAGTTTCCCCTACAACTTACCTCTCGAAATGTATGTTAATGAATATACTATATTACAGAAGCATTACATGTACTAATAAATTATTAAAAACCAAAAACATGTAGGCACATTAAGTATACCGTTAATTGAATTCTGTTGTATTGCAGAAAATGGACAAAAACAGTAACTGTTATCAGTATTTCTTCTAGATATTTACATCATTATCAACGTTACATATTATGCTAAAAGCCTATTACGGAGAGATCTTACGCTTGTTTCGCAGTATCACTGGATACTTCCGTGACAGGGTGCAGTATGTTTGTAATCACTGTGCAATTTGGCCACCAGCTAATCACTACTTCGAACAACAAAGTGCTCCTCTGAAAGTTCCTCGGAGACGTCTTCTAGGTTTTACATAATTTTCTAAAATCTATATTCGAAAACATTTGAAATTTGTTTGAAAACTAACTTGTGTCTGTGAGGTTCCGATTCCAATAGGGAATGATCCATTTTTCTGATATTTTCAGCCTTTTCTTCGAATACAAATACGAAGCCTATTTGCAAATAGTAGTCCCTTGCTGAGAGTATGTTTGATCCTTATGCATTGTGATGGATGTTGGATATTACGCCAACAATATTTCTCATTCCATTCACTGGTTCAACTCACCTTCCAAGAGCAGTTAATATCTCATCACATTTATTGCTTTTTCTTGATGTTTAGATGCAGGGAGAGGCATCCAAACGTACAAACGGACAACCCGAGGGAGGACAGACAGACAGACAGTCGGACGGATTGACGGACAGTCAGGAGGATGGACAGACAGACGGACTGACAAAGACACGGATAGGGATGGATCATCTCGTGGCGCAGAGCGAAGTCGCTCGCCTTTCACCAAGGAAATCCAGGTTCGATTCCCGTCGAATCTTATGTGAAATTTGTTGCAACTAAACGAGTTTGGCTGCTTCACAAGGGCTAATCTAACCCCCGTGAAGTGTCCTAAACCCTATTTTTATTCCTTCCCGATTCTGGCCGCTGGGTAGTGACGCAGGAGGCGCGTACGCGGAGATGCTACCTGACGGTCCTCTTGACAACAGACTGCGACGAGACGTGACGGCCAGAAATATATAAATATATACAGTAACGAAGGATTACTCCAATAGCGCTCAACACCCAAGGAGGGGTTAGGAGACGCGTTGGGTCATGAGTTTACGCAACAAAATGTAAAAAAAGAAAAGAAAAAAAAGAGAAATATTGAAAAAAACTTTCGGAATTAAGGACCCCCAATTTGTGTATTTCCATCAAAATCTCGGCATCGATTTCCTGCAGCAGTACATAACTTTTTTATGTAATTTTCCGTCTATACCACGAATACCAGGAAGTAAAACAACAGAACAGAGAGGGCGCCTGAAGTGGTGCCGGTCATTGTTTGCGTGGGAGTGGGGGTGGGGCAGGAGAGAAGGGCGGGTGAAACGTTGGGGCCGTATTAGGTGGCCTCGCATTCCAGGAAGGCCGCAAAACCCCTGAGGCGGCCCGGCCGGCGCGGCACCACCCCGCCTCCGGGCAGAAGCCGAAAGCCCCCTACGTACGGCTCAAGAGCGCTTCAGCAGATGGCTTCCGGGATAAATGGGCCCACTCACGAACGGCGGAGATGGCTGCAAGAAAGTCAGAACGACTGAAGTGTGGGCCACAATATGTATCTCACGCCGGTCGTACTTTCGAGGTTTTCAATTCGTAATGCATTACTTTGAATTTGAACTCCTTACCGCACAGTGAAATATCGAAATATCTATACTGCGGACTTACCAGAAAACATATTAACAAAAATATAATGCATATTATTTTCTTATAAGAATTAACGAACACTATTAGAAAATTTGATATTAACACCTAATTAAAAATAAAATATACACTCTTCAATGCATAACTTCGACTCAAATACAATTATCCTAAAACAATTAATATGACCTGTAAGAAAAAAAGTATATAATTTAAATACTTATATTACGAATAAAATATTTTTTATGCATTTTAAACGTCCTTAATTTACAAGCAAGCCTGTCTTTATAATCATACGAGTGGTAGCAGCAGGAAAAATGCTGCGGAACAAAAAACACAAAATGTAGTACGCCCTCTACTAAAAAAATCTTGATTTACTGATACTGATTTACTAGTCTTAGGTGACATGAATGCTAGAATTGGCCATGAGCAGGAAGTATTTTCGGAGTTCGATCGGCAAGAAGCGAGGCGAATTCTAGAAAAAGCAAAGACTCAGTCATCAATAATGATGGTCAGGAATTGTTAGAATTATGCGAGAGATTTAATCTCGAAATCTTAAATGGCAACTATGGACAGGATACTGAAGGGGAACTAACTTTTATTAGTGGGAATGGAGGTAGTGTAATAGATTATGCTCTGTTGTCTCATGAAAGAATAAACAATTTATTAGATTTTGGAATCGAATTAGGGCAGAATCCGACCATTTGCCTGTGTGCGTTCATTTAGCAGTAAATGCTACTGAACTGCCACAGGCAGTGGCACGGGGGAGCAACAAACTTCACAATAGCAAGACGACGGTTTGTATGGAAAGAGGAAAAGCGACAGGAATTTGCAGAGGCTATTCTTAACTCGGTAGGGTGGGCAGGGGTCACCGGAAAGGCAAGCAAGAATTTAGAAAGGAGCGGTTGTGGGGGAGAGGAGGAAGGGTACTGACCCAAGGATGGTTTAGCGAGGAGTGTCGGGAGAGCAGGCGTGAAGCAATAGTAGCCTTAAGAATGTTCAGAAACAGTGGAACTGCGGAAGCGAGAAATAGTTACTTGTTACTACGTAGGCAATACGAGGCCACAATTAAGAAATCGAAGAAATCTTGGCAAGATAGTGAGACAGCAAGAATAGAGGCAATTTTAAGAAACAATCATAATAAATCAATTTGGGACGTTATAAGATCACTGCGTAATAAAAGAAATGTGAGTAATGCAATTTCATCAGACGCGTGGGAGCAGTACTTTTCACGGGCGCTCGAAATAGCGAATATTGAAACAGGGATAGATATTATCACGGACCGGGATGTCCCTGAATTAGACGAACCGATAACCTGGAATGAAGTAAATAGGGCTATGCTAGCCATGAATAATAAGAAGGCAGGCGGCGCGGACGGCATTCCGACACAATTTATTTCGGAATTGTGGCACATAGACCCAGAGAGTATTCTAAATTTATTTAATGCAATAGTTGATTCTGGATCGTATCCAGAAACGTGGAGTACAGCGATCCTCCAACCAGTCTTTAAGAATAAAGGTAATACGAATTGCCCACAAAATTATCGCGGAATTAGTCTTTTACCAGCGCTGAGCAAACTATTTTGTAAAATACTCAACGGGCGACTGAGTGAATGGGCGGAAAAGCACAGTAAAATATCAGAATTGCAAGCAGGCTTTAGGAGAGGCTTCGCGACTACCGACAATATCTTTGTGTTAGATACCCTAGTAAAGCAGGCGCTTGCGCGTAAACGGGGCCACTTATATTGCAGTTTTGTAGATTTCGAAATGGCTTTTGACTCTATCAATAGGAAAGCTTTATGGCAAAAACTTAATGAGCTAGGCGTCTCACGTAAAGTTTTAAAAGTGTTGCAGAGCATATACGAAGACGTAAATTTCTGTGTCAGGTGCGGTGATGGAAGTACAACGCGAAAAATAAAATCGACAGTAGGAGTAAGACAGGGCTGTCCCTCTCACCGCTATTGTTTATCTTATTTATAAACGATTTATTGACGTGGTTACAGGATGCGGATACATCTGCGCCGGAAATTGAGGGCTGAACATTCCCGGACTACTATATGCTGATGATTTAGTTTTATGTTCGGAGACTATTGACGGCTTACAAAAGGTTTAAATATCCTAGAAACGTATAGTGAAACATGGGGATTAAAAGTAAATATTCAAAACCAAAGTAGTTGTCTTCAAGAATGGATTTATCTGGGTAACAAGGAGAAATGGTTTACGCTCAGGAGTAGATTGACCGGGTAAAAACATTTACATATCTTGGGGCAAAATTTTCCATGAATGGTGGATGGAGTAATCACATAGTGGCGGCGCACAGTAAAGGAAGAATTGCGCTCAAAGAAATCGTTTGCGCAGTGCGCAGGGTTCCGGAATTGCCTTTAAAGGTGTCGAGACGATGTTTAAATCGCTAGTTCTCCCAGCAATGAATTATGGGGCAGAAATTTGGGAGTGGATAGGATAGATCGACTAGAAAGCGTCGAAACAGATTATTTCAAATTAATTCTCGAGTCTCAGATTCGCAGCAAATGCCGGAGTCCTAAGAGAGTTCGGTAGTGTAGGAATTTGGAAAGATTTTAAAATGAAACCATTAAACTTTGGATTAAATTAGCAGGTGAACAGGCTGACTCACTTATAAATAGATGTTTTCGGTGCAGTTACAGGAAGCAACCAACGCTACTGGTCGTATAAAATTAAACTGCTACTGGAACGTTCAGGTCTGGGAGACGTTTCTCCGGAAATGGTGGAGATAGGGAACACGTGACATAGAACGGTTAATTTCGGATAGACTTGCGGATATTAAAAGGCAAGAGATCCTGGCAGCAACGGCCGAAAACGTTCGCTAGTTGCGCAAATTCACGCGAGTCCGTTATGGGGTTGCGAACGTTACGTAAACACACTGCAAAAGGACGCAAGAGGGGGATACGCTTGGTTCAGGGTCGGGGGGTGGATGCAACGTAGATTAAAGGACTCGAATGGTAATGGCATCTGTGTGCTTTGCGGTGATAGGAAGACTGGATCCATATCCTTTTAATTTGCAGTGCGACCGAAACTTGGAGAAGAAAATGGATGGGAATGGGAAATTACTACTTCCAACATAGGAACGTAACGCTCGCCCAAAACATTCTAGGGGATAAAAGAGCTAAGTTCATGAAAGAATTAGGAACATTTCACGGAAAGGTTCGGACCACTAGAGAAACTGAAATTAAGGAGTGGGAAAACAGCAGTGGTTTAGTACGAGCAGAGCCTAGACTGGAGAGAAATATGTAATAAATCAATAAACTAACAATAATTAAGTTAGTCAGTAAGTTATGTTAGGTTAGTAAACAGTACAAAAAAAAAATAAAATAAAATTATAAATTGTAGTCAATTTTAAGTATAAGTGATAAATAAGTCAATAAAAAATATATATTAACTTAAAATAATTAAAATAAGTTAAATAAATTAAAATTAAATTAATTTAAAACAAGTTAAATAAATTAAAATAAGTTATATAAATTAAAATTAAATTAATTAAAATAAGTTAAATAAATTAAAAATAAATTAAATTAAAATAAAATAAAAGGAAACTGTTAAAATAAAGCACATTAGGGGGCGAAGGGAAGTGGGAATCGGAAATGTTAGGGCAGAGGCGTTGGTGCGGACGATTTTCTGTGGTGCTGTTTGTTTTCAGGTGCGGTGGAGGCCAAACACTGGAAGGAGAATGCCTGACACCCGCGCCAAATAAATAAATAGTCAAAAAAACCGGATAGAGTAGCATGTACTCGGCTTCTGACGGCAGGTTTTTCCCCCTTCAGGGGTTTTTCCCTCAGCCGTACCTTATGGTCTCGTTTCCGCGGCTTTGAGGCGATGGAGAGACCATTTGGGGTGAATACCAGAAGGCGAAAGGTTAGAACGCGGTAGAATGTAGGTATTGTAATGGCTTAAAGGCCTTCGGCCTAGCCACATTGCACCAAGTTTCGAATTTGGCTGTAATAATTACCTATTAAATAAAAAAATAAAAATAAAAAAAAATCTTTGTATAACACTGCAATAAATTAAATATTTTTACAAAATTTTCTTCACGAATACAGCAGTAACATGTATCGTATAGATTACGTAAAGTGGGACAGTTCTTTACATAAACGTTCCTGTTTATATAAAGAATGTGAATCTTCCTGTCTGTCTATCCGTACTTGGCACTACAGCCCGCGTATGGACTACCAAAAGCGTCCCGGCCTCGCAGCCATGGGTTTAGGGCACTGGCGGATTGTAGGGTAGCGCCAGTGTGCCAAGGCACCACCAACAAAAAGGAAGGAAAACAAAATTTTCACCACAATTGTGTATAAAAAATAGTTTCTTCAAAATAGTTTTCTTTATAATAATTCATTAGAACGAGCACTTCGTCCTTCGATGGTCTATCAATACTCTCTTCAAACGCACAGGGCGCAGTGCCATCTGTCGGCCTTCTTCTAAACTCCTGTGTAACGTCCAATTTGTTATTGCATGGCGTCAAATAGCCTGCTGTGTTTTTTCAAAATCGATGTGCGCAGTATGGGAATAGGCAGAACAACATAATCCAATATTTTCATTTCTCGGTCAAAATTGAAACTGTTTCATTGTTTATGATTTTTCCGTAATTCTGGGTATTTGACGAAACATTATACACCCCTCACATGATTGGAAGCAGCATTTTGTTTTCAATTCCTGCGCGCGTTGGAAATTAGTAAAGCAGATGATTTTGTTAACCAGGATAAAAACAATTCATTCAGAAAATGTGTAAGTGTTTCTTTAATTTCAATTTTTCGTGAAGCACTTTTTCTTTAAAGTGGAATTTAGGCAGCACCCATTAACTAATATAGGGACTGCAAACGTGCGACACGTTCTATGGGTATGTCAGATACAATGAAATTAATTAACGAACTATACCATCAGGTACAGTCAACAAAATTAAAGCAGCACATGTTTACTCCCATTGAGATTATTTAGAAAGCGAATATTAAATTGATATAACAATTTGGGGTAAGGAAGGGATTGGAAGAAAGAGAAGCGATTAAAGACTGATATAACTTAAAGCGAAAAAAAGAAACTTCAAACGGAAGAAGCATCGCAGATTACGAGCACACAAAATTTACCACCAAAGTCTCTACATATAGAAAATTAAATTTGCATCCCGAGGTGAAACTCTTTCCCACTGATCGTCACCCTATTACTAAGCAAATTTTAATCGTAAACAGATGAATATTCGAAACAATATTGAATGTTAAAACTCAGAACAAACACAGGTTTAAAATTTTGTTGTTGTTTTTTTCGCATAGATGGTTGTCTATCATCAACGACCATAAATGAGAAACTCTTTATAAGAAAATATCAAGTCGGCGCGGCAAAACAACTATAGCAGTTCCTTAGAAAAATCCTGATTGCGCCACTGGAAATCTAAGCCCACAAGAATACACAAAGGAGGAGGAATTTAGATATCAATTAGTTCGAAATCAATTCACGTATTCTCCTATCTCACAAATTTCTACCTGCTATGATTGTGTAGACCAGGGATTCTCAAAGGGGTCGCTATAGCCCCCCTGAAGATAGATGAAATTTTGAAGGTGATCAATGCTGATTAAGGGGTTGATTGGGGGTCACTAGACCGAAATGAACCGGCGCAGGATCAGAATAATGAAGATTCCACAGAATATAAAAATATAAATGATTTTAATTGTTTTCTGATATAAAGCCACCAAACGTAAAATATAAAATATCAAATTTGCTCCTTGCCTTTCGGAACGTCGTTCTCGTTAAAAATGAGAATGTTAAGAAAATTCAAGAAATTATTCTTTGACAATGATTGCGCAACAAAGTCCTCTCCGTAATACGCACCGGGGAAATGCTTAAAAAATAGTTGCTTAAAAAACACTCAACATTTTTTAACCATTGCATTTCAGTGAAGATTAGAAACTCAGCTACTCCAAAGCAGAGGCATCTTCCATTATATCCCCATTCCAAAATGCGGATATTTCCGAAAATATTGATGTACAATTGTCATTAAGGCGTTTTGCACGATTCTTTGTATCATTATTATTGACATTATAGAGAAACGTAATGGACTCGATGAAACTCGATTAAAAAGGGTCGATTAAAGAAGAAGGTTCTGAATCCCAGGCTAATTGATTCCGGACGCGACAACGACTAGGGTCATCAATAGTCCCGTAAGTGTAGTGCATGTTTTTTCTCGGGAAGCGGCTGTGGTCTTCCCCGCTGGATGGCGACATCCAGCGCCGACGTACCGAAGGCTAGAGGGGGTTTTCTCCAACCATGTATCTCCCAGCAGGGGCACCACCCCAGCTAGGGATCGGCCTCCTGACATATGGAGTAGTTTAGTGCATGTGTACGTGTGTACGTAAGGGGAGAGCATAGGTCAAGGAAGAGGAAGGACAGATCGCGCGCGGTCCGTGGCCCGTTTGTTAGGGTACTGCTCCGGCATTCGCCTGGTGGTGATCGGAGAAACCACGGAAACCTACCGATCAGATCAGCCGTCCGCTAGAATTCTCCTCCAGACAGCGACTGAATTCGTCCTAGCTGACAAGCTAGTGTCGAAAATCCTGCCACCGTCGGGACGTGAACCTAGAACCTGCCGATTGGAGGGACTGCAGCGACATCAGTTGATGCCCTGAGCTACCGCTCCCTGTGAGAATCCCTGGTGCAGACCTTCCCCGCACTCCAGCCGCCGGCACCGTTCCCGCGGACGGCGGGGCCGCCCCAAAGTGTCAACGAGAGGGCAGCCCAGCCGGAGGGCGGGGGCCGGAAGCGGGGGCGGCCGTAATTAATAGTGGGCGGGGGCGGGATGATCGGGGGCATCGGTGTCCGCGCTATCGCCCTCTGCGCCCCGCCCCCCGCTCCTTATCAGAGCCCGAATTAATTGGCCCGGACGCCACTTCCGTTGAAGCCGCGCTTTGCGTGGTATTGGAAAACACGCATCCGATGCTCGAGGTTGACACACACACACACACGCGCGCGCACACACGCGCACACACGCACACACACGCACACACACGCACACACACACACACGCACACACACACGCACACACGCACACGCACACACACCACACACGCACACACACCACACACCACACACGCACACACGCACACACACGCACACACACCGCACACACACACACCACACAACGCACACACACGCACACACACGCACACACACGCACACACACGCACACACACGCACACACCACACACCCAGAAATGGTGCTTTAGGCAGAGTTCTGACATTCTGCATCTTGAAAATGTTTGTCTAGTACTGTCCGAAATTCCTATCTTCTATCTAATCGCTGGGAAATGAGCTTTCCTTTGGGGGTCGTTGAAATATTTGCAATGTTTTAACGCCCACCCCTACGTTTCTTGAAATACTCAAAATACTAATATACGTCACATTCCAGGTAATTAAAATTCATTCTTAAAGAGTTCGTTCATATTGTTTGTAATATTATTGATACCTCAACCCTGTATCCTGAAGTATCTAAAATACCAACCATATTTGAAACCAGCCTCTGAAATTACGTTCACAGCCAAGTCGTTTTCTCTCTTCAATTTAATCTAACATACTGGTATTCACTCTGCAGTAAGAAATACGTAAATTACAACAGCAGTATTGGGAATTATATTATTAAGTGTTAAAAATGCATTACATTTTCAATTTTGCGATACATTCTGCATAGTCGTGAATTACATAAAATTCTTCGTTCAGTTTAGGCGCTAGATTATGGATTTAACTATTGCACCACTTCATTCATGATCACGGTATATTTAAACACATTTATCAGAATAACTACCGTGGTAGCTCCTAGATATAATGCCTTTTAAGGTAAGGAAATAAGTCTCAATTCATTTTTTTTACGAAATGACCATAAAAAGTATAGTTGTGAGAATTCTGATGTGTTGTTGACGTACTTATGAGAAGAAATAAAAGTCATCTTCGTCAACATATTAGTTTTATTAAGATAGCCGGCTTTCGACGGCTTTCTTATACATATATTTATAATCTGCAATTTGAACTGCTATTATCTGTATTAATCCCCTGATCGCAATTCATTTTGCAATTTTATCTGCTGTATGTTCCTTATCTTTGCAATCATATAATAAGTCTTTCTTTATTGATTTTTTTAATGTTTAATTTGAACTGCTACTAATCCTCCCGTTGTATTTATTTTTTGAAATTTTATCTGCTATCTGTAACTAAACACTTTAAATGTATCCTTAATTGCAATTTAATTTTCTATATTACTGTGTATTTATTTATAATTTTGTTATATATTTCTGTAGCTTGTAGACTGACGATGACGGCAAAGCCGTCAAAAGCGGGCTATCTTAATAAAACTAATATGTTGACGAAGATGACCTTTTATTTGTTCTCATAAAAAGTATAGTCGACGAATTGTATTATCTCTTCCTTGGAAGTCGGTTAAAAACATTGGAAAAATATTGCTTTTTAAATAGACATATTTTAAAGGCATTTGTACAAAAAATATAAATAAACTTATTTTAGACTTATGAACTTAAGTATGACTAGTCAGAAGCCATTCAGCCCGCCTACATCGGATTTCGATTTTTCGATTTTTGATCATGATAATTTAGTGTTCCGGGCGGATCAATTATTACGGCCACATGTCCCTTAAGTAAGGTACTTCCCTCGCAGCAACGTGAGACGTGACACCGATTTACTAGCCGGCTTCCTGCTACCCCTCTTCCAGGTATCATCAACAGTGGGGCAAGTTGAAAATTGCCCACTGGGCTCCCGACAAGTGTGGTACTTAACGCGCGTATGTGGAAAACTTGACAAATTAGTATTTCTGGGTGCGTCAATGGCTATGGCTATTAGTCCCGTAAGTGAGGTGCATGGTTTTATGCGGGAGATAGTTGTAATCTTCTTCCGTTGGATGGTGAGATCCGGCGCCAATCTACTGTAATATATTACATGTGCATGAAACACGTGTGGACATTTTATGTAAACCCTGTGAACTTAAGTGGAACTATAGGAGCATGCGGAAAATAGAGAGACAAGGGGGCTTTGAAAAAGCTAGGTGACATGAAAACCAAGTGTGAGAGAGGACGGTTTTGGCTGTCAATGGCTATTTTGGCTGACAAATCAATGTTTTAATAGTAAGAGGTGTTTTGTAATAAAATGGTAATCGCTGAAGGAAGCGAGACAAGAACTTAGACAAATTGAACTTGGCGTTTAAGTTATGTGAGGAAGAAGCTTACGTGATATGTAAACCGAGAACAACCGAGAAGAGAGAAAGCTAAGTCAATTATGCACTGATGTAATAAAAAAGGGTAAATCCCGAGTTTAGGGTGGCACGGTTCCTTTGATTCACTGATTCGGTTCATTAGAAGAGAATCGACTCCATGAACTGAATCCTTGTTTATACGTAGTATTCGCGTGTAGTTATGTTCATGATGTTACAGCAATAAATATAATTATTTAAAAGAAAATCTATTTCACTCATTCATGCTACTTAAAGTTTTATTATTGGGGGGCTATCGCCCCCCAAACCCCCCATTTTAAGACTAAAATATCAACTCATAAAATAATATCATAAAAAGTGAACTCACGTTTCTTCTTCACAGTTCGGCAATGAATTTTGATTATTTTTATTTCTGAAAAAAATAATAGTTTTTACGAAATGAAGGTTAAAAATGTTTAATAAAAATAAACAAATAACTCACCTCTGAACTTATGTTGTATATTATTTTAATACTATTACAGAAATGTTGGAATTTATTATTTTTGCAGTTTCTTCTCCAAATATATTCTCCCAAATAATGATGAAAATTTTCTTCCACTTTGTGGCGTGGAATTGCGCGCTTAATCGCACTCCAAGTCCCCTCAATAGCATTTGTATGCGCTCCAGTTTCAGGATCTTTGAAAGTAATAGAATGATTAACTCTGAGATGGGTAAATCCTTCATCTTTAAGACAATCATAAGCCTTCCAGCAATCCGAAATCACAATAGATTTCGGCTTGATGTAATTCTTAATGATGTCCAAGAGTACATCCTTGCTACGACATTCAACGACCTTGAAAAAGGACCTAGAGGAACCCCTTTCCACACCACCAAACACCCATTTCCCTTCCACTCTTTTGCCCCTATTGTACTTCCTTTTACCAAACTTACTCTCATCAATTTCAACCTCAACACCCTCTCCACCCATTGGTTGATTTTCATCTTCAAGCACTTCAAAACATAACTCTTGACAAAAACTCATCCAATCAGTAATAGTACTCTCACATACACCAGCATCCAAACATATATGTTCAACCTTTGCTTCCATCACCCACATGTAGGTAATGAGAAGCACCTTCCATATCTCCATGTGACTTCTCTGAAACCAAGAATCCTTTCGCACAGACATTTTCACACAATGAGCATTCTCGCCTCTCACTCTACAAATCCACTCAAAACCATCTATCCTATCCTTTCTCTCAGTAAATTTCAATTCTTTCTTGCACACACTACATACACGTCGAGACGCAAGCAAACCCACTTTCTGACACCACTGGATCACATTCAAAGTTCCCTCTCGGCGCAAATCATAAATAAAACCAGCATTCATACCTTCCATCTCAGTAGACACACAAACCTATTTAAAGAAGACTTGAAATGCGAAAAACACACAATTCCACGCCAACAAACTATCAATGTCGGTACTTCTCATTAATGAAACAAATTCTCATTTAACATTGAACATAAATAACTCGGTTGTTATAGTAACAACTAAATGTGTTAATAGAAGACTGTTTAATTACTATATTTCCCCATTACTATATTTATATTTTATTTCAAGCAGGAAGCAAACTCACATTTTAACATTTTAAATGTCTGAAATGTTATTTTAAGTGTGAATTGATATTTTGTTTCGTGATGAAATGATTCTTAATTGCAAATGTATAGCTTATATGGCTTTGACCGTAGTAATAATATTGTATATATTTATGCTGTGGCCTAAGAATTTTAATCAATGCCAGCAAAAATTTTCTTGAGCACTCAACCCGTGATTCAAGTGGATCGCGCTACTATAAAGGTTGGAATCACGAGAAATAATGAATCATAAAAGAAACCAAAGGAACCGTGCTACCCTAAACTAAGGATCAACCTAAAAAAGTTTTATTAGTGCAAATATGTCTTCAATTTTACTGTTCATGTAGATAAACAATCAATATAATTTTATTTGTTCAACATAGAAACGTCTAATATTTTTTAGTATAGTAATTTTAGCTGATTATACGAAATATTCTTATTCAATTCGTCCAATGATTTCCGTATGGAAATATTAGAGAGCCATGTCCTGAGAATTGGTGTTTTATTGTGCTGATGTATCGTAAAAAGGTCGGGCATATTTACAAATATATTTCGGTACGTCACAATACACGTCGACGGGCGGGGATTTTCCCGACTTCTTTCCGGTAAATCCGGGTTTAAGTGTACGGTTCGCTGATTCACTGATTCGGTTCATTAGAAGAAGAGAATCGACTCCATGAACTGAATCCTTGTTTATACGTAGTAGTCGCGTGTGTAGTTAAGTTCATGATGTTACAGCAGCAAATATAATTATTTAAAATAAAGGTAGATCAGAGAAATCTTCCCCTCCTGCTCCCAAGCCCCCCTGTAGGTATAAATCTCCGTAGCAACGTACTCTCATTAAGTGAACTGATTATTCGTATTTTTCACGCTACAAATTTAATTTTATAACAATTTTTAATTTTATTATTAATCTTTAAGCAACGCATTTTTTTCACCAAGTGGTCCGCGACGTGCTACCGCACGTCGATGCCGGCCGGATCCAACGTGCTACGTTCGCGAGGGCCTTCCGGCCCTCGCTCTCGAGACCTGACCTCCCTCACTTTTAAGAGAATTTATTTTAAAGGGAACACTCACTTTTAGAAAATTCATGCTTCCATCTGAGTAGACACACAAACATATTTGAAGACTTGAAATGCAATACACACACAATTCCACGCCAACAAATTATCAGGTGACTTCTTCTCTTTTAATATTGGTACCAAATCATTGAGTTGTTATAGTGAACCGCGCAACTATAAACATAGAATCGCGAGAAATAATGAATCGTAAAAAAAAGACCAAAGGAACCGTACCTAAACCCAGGATCAGCCCTATTTCCTGGCAGAGGCACCGCCCAGTCGGAAAAGCTCTACGCTCCTACTATTCTCCCGACATGTGTGATAGCGTAGTGTAAGTGTGTTTAAGGGTGAGGATAGGACGAGGAAAAGGAAGCAAAGATCACGCGCAATCGTGACCTGCTTGTTAAGGTACTGCTCCGGCATTCGCCTGATATTGTTCGGAGAAACCACGGAAAACTACCGATCAGAGCATCAGCTCGCTAGATCCCTCTCCAAACGGGGATGAACTTTACCTCACTATCTAGCTATTGAAAATCCCCCACCACCGAGACTGAAACCCTAGAAACTTTTTGCTTAGTGACGCCGTTGAGGTATTAGTAACAATCATAAGCCATGGCTGGCGGTGATATGCTCGACGATTTTATAGTCGACCGTAATGTCATGTGCTTATTTGCTGACTGCTCTACCGTACTTGCGTAGTGGCAAGCAGATAGACTTCTATCAACGGCGAAATACGTTGAACGGAAGTTTCGTGTTCGGGCAATATTAAGCATGGGGTGTTCATGCCTACTTCGTGAATTACTTAATCATCACACCTTATGTTAATTCATCTGTTATGAACACTTTATGCACGTTAAGTGATCATTAATACAAGGAAGGAAGAAATAAAACCATGATCACCGTCTGAGAAAGGAAGAACATAAAGGAGTAAGCTTCGTTCCTTGTCTACTCTGAGAAATAGCCGTTATGGTATTAGAGTCGAGTGTCCATTTCCTTCGTTAATGTCGGGTCCCCACTGGAATGAGTGATTAAGAACGGAAAACCGGTACTTTCACGTTTGTGAGCAATATTATTAAATTAGATATAATGATTTGGAGCACTATAAAGTTGGACTTAGTACTACTTAGTTACCACTCCATAACTTCAAACGTTTCCCGAGCAGATACATATCACATATCTCGGCAATACTTCTCCTAGGTTGGAGAACTAATACCTGGATGAAACAATTACTTATAATTAGGGATCGGAATTTATTGTAATAAAAAAAGCAAAATATGTACATACATATGTAGTTATTTTTTCAAAAATATGTAAGAAAAAATAAAAAATATGTGAAAGAAAAATTCGTTATAATGTATAAAATTTCATTCTTCAAACGTTTCCCGAGCAGAATACGTTGCCTTAACATGGATTCAGGGCGGCTGAAAGAAAGTTTTACATTTACATAAGCAATTATTCGCTAGTTTCATCCGTAATATAAACTTTCTTATTATACACAATGTTTACGAGGAGTCGCGCACAAGTGAATAGTACTAATAACGATGATCCGGTGTTGATACAAACGCATTGCGTGTTTTTTAAGTATTTCAGTGACAATGTTAGTTTTCAAATAACATATATATCGAACATGGCAGGTGAAATGTTCATTTTCGTCCTATAAATATATTAAAATGTATCGAAATATGTAGCAATAGATAAAATATGTAATTATACCACAATATGTAAAAATACGTAAAATAAGAATGCTCCCAATTAGTTCAGAATGTCGTGTTAAGTCTAAAAAATATTAGTGAATGCAGGTATCTCGTCCCTGTAAAAATATGTATTTACATGAAAATCCGTTCCCTACTTATCATGATTGATTCCTTTGCTTCTGTTCGCTAAATATGATTTTGCTCCACTTTCAATTTGTAGTCGCTCTTTTAAAACATTTTAAACGTCAATAAAATAAAATAAGAGAAACTATAAAATTAACTCAAATGCTCTAATTACTATCGTCTAAACTATGACAGCTTGACAATATCAATCATGAAACCTAACATAAACCTAACATAAGCGTATTAACAATCCATGACTTGAGTAACAGTATTGTTGCCGTGACATTCTTTGAAAACTTTATTCTTGTATTCGTAAACATATTAAGTTCCTTGACATCAACAGATAACTTTCAAATCCGTTTTGCATTTATATAAAACTGGAAGTATTCACTTTAATTAGACAGAAAATAATAAAAAGTAAAACATTATTAGAACTCTTGAAATACAAATGAAAATAATTTCAACATTATTACTAATGTAATTACAGCTAGCCTTCCATCCTAAATTTATTATTCATAAACGCCACCAGGAATTTAGCCAGCAATAAAAATATATTAATAAACATGTTAATAGCTTGTTATTCCCAAAATTTGGAACGACCAAATTAGCTCCCTTACTCACTATTTACTTACCCATTTACCAATTTAGATCATTCACTCTGTGTGTTATCAGATTTATTTCCTTTAGCGTCCACTGTATGCATCCCATATACTGACGCAGCTAGTGCAAATAATATTAATTTGTTTAATCGCCAGCATATACATCGCAGCAGGGCGTGCAGTGAGTCTAAAAGCGCTCTGTACTACCCGGTCATACAGAGGCCGAAACTTTTAACGCACGTTATTCACCCGTCCTAAATGCGCTCGTTACGATTGAATCAGCCATCACGGCCGCAGGCGTACCAACCCACGCGAAGGGTGTTTATGAATGGTCGGAGTGGCCAGACCTCCCGATGCCATATACGCAAGCAGGAAATCCGATCCATTGGAATTTACATCACGCTATACTTTATTCACTGCAACGCTGGATGGCGGGGAAATGTACGAGGTCGTTTTTTTTTGTTGTTTTACTGATACAAAGTTAGTAACAATGGTTCTCAATAAGTAACAATCACAAATAAATCGTTATTAAAACCGATAATCAATTCATGAGTGCTAATATGAATGTTTTCTTGCAAGTTGTATTTTTTTGTATTGAAAACATTATTCATGGCAAATATAAAAAACATGTTTCACTTTGACAATATTTAAATTGGAGGGTTGACAATTGTAAAGGTACTGTGTTTTTGACATTTTACATTGCAATGAAAAAGTTTGTAAATTATGAATCTCATGTAAAACATGTGTGAGATAGTCAATGAAGACCAATTCTAATATGTTTATAAGCGAAATATATATTTAGCTACAGCTATATTAATTAATTGTACTTTAAAAGAAATTTTTATTGAAAACTTGTTCTTGTAGACACGTGTAAAATTAAAAAGGGAAGATCTGTAATAAATTTATACAATTATAGTAAGGCACAATTTTTCGAACTGATTTATATTAAACCAAAATAGAGAAAATATATATTTTTTAATATTTTCTGGGTAATTGGTCTCATGGTCTTATAAGAATGTATATCCTATTGATTATCACGATTACCAATATCTTAAAAAAGTAGTATCGTTTCTCGGCGGAAGATCTAATTTTCAGGAAGAAAGATAATTTTTAGTTTCATATATTTAATTTAGCTCCATTTACAGAATGGGTTAGTTCGTGCATCTTCATAAGTGTTGCGAGTATACACGGCAATCTAACTTTGGGGATATTTTTAACTCTTCACATCACCGTACGAACGGTTAATAGCATAATTTTCCGTTTCCTGAATTCAAGTAATATAATTTAATGATGCTTCTGAATTTTAAACACAACGAAGAGTTTGTTTTATGGAACATTTCTGCTGACAAAATTTGGAGTACCAAAGTATCCTGGCTGCTCAAAGAACTTGAAATGGATTTTCGACATTAGCCAGCGCCAGTAATTTGAACCTATTTCAACGTACGTGAATTTCATTTACATTATTTTGTTATATTCTCAATGTGTAAAAGAGAAGAAATGCAAGGTTACTAACAAGAAATCTGTGACAGATTTTGACAGGAAACCTGTTCTGATGAATACAAACTGGCATATAACCAAACTAACAGAATTACCCGAAACGAATGTGATATATACCTATGTTTTGAATTTTTCAATAATTTCGTGTTTGCTGGTACGAAATCGAATTGTATCGTAATCGAAAGAAAGCGAGCACATTAGTACATAGGTTTCATAAATTCTTTCCCTGGAACGATTTCACCTGAAAGTAACATATAAGAAAGAAAACGAGAAATAGTTTTGAATAATATATTTTGTTACGTCTTTTATCCTTTCTGTATTCGCCTTCTAGAGTCTATTCTCATATTTTGTAGCGACTTCTACTTTTTCTCCATACCGCTGATGATCACGTGATTTAATACGTGCTTCCTATCGTCCTTCAGCACAGATAGTAATATTTTGGTTCAACGAAGGTTGCAGACTATCATTACCCCATTTCGTGAAATTAAAAGGGAGGTAACAGTTAACGAAATCGCAGATAATGATCTCCTCACAAAATACATAAAGAAAACACGCTTATCTTAATGTCACCAAAATGAAAGATTGTGGGCCCCCTCAACCCCCTAATTAATATGATTTTTTTTAATGTCACCCGAATGTATTGAAGAGAGAAAAACTGACACTTGGAAAAATACAATTAGAATCTTGTGTTTCCCGAGTAAAATGCATTTTTGCACCTTCAGAACCCATTCGCAGATAATATACTGTATTTTTATACATTGTGTGGCGTGCAGACGTGTTAGAAAAAACCTTTGTCCGTTAACGTTCTGTGAGTCCAGTACTCAAAAAAATGTTATGGTCTAGTTCTTCAGGACCCACCACGATTTCGGAGGATTACGACGTACCACACATTCGTGTTGCATTCGTGTTATATCTTGACAAAAAAATCGGTTTCGTCTTTATTTCAATAACAGATAAATTATAAGTTATTACTTTCCTTAAACAATTATATTATAAGAGCTGATCAATGCACAAGAAAATTAATCACTTCTGGACTATTTTTGGGAGATTCTTGGCTGGAGAAATCTTCGCTAGCTGATTTGCTGACAGCTAGTCGGTGCCGGATCTCGCCATATGGCGGGAGAAGACCTCCGTCTCTCCCGAGAAAAGCACGCACTACACACGGGACTAATGACCAAATTAGTTGACGGGCCCGAAATCACTAACATTCAATCAATGAAAAGGTAGGGAAACTGGAGAACCACGATGAGACCTCCCGCCAATCTACTTTCTCCTAAACAAATTCTGAATGAATCGACCGGGATAGAATTCAGTACCCTGAAGAAGGCGAAATCTCTGACCACCACACCACGTATGGTCGTTCAGATCAGTTGTCGTGTAAAGGGCCCGCCGAAAGGAGGCCGCGGCGACCGCACGCGCAGAATCTCCTTTCTCGAGCGGCAGAGAGCGCTAGCTAGAGGCGGGCCTGCGGGGGCCGGCACGGCCGAGCAGATGTCGAAACTCTAGGCATCGCCGTTACACTGCCGACATCGAGCAGACCACATATAGCGGGGTATAAAGGAGAGGTGCCGTAGCTGAAAACCGCAGGGTAGTCTTAGGAGACGGATAGAGCCAAGCTGCGACTGGAAAGTAGAATTACATAATAGTGATGAACTGGGCGAAGAGAGTTTTATTTCTCTGCTGGATTGATTGTTTGATTGATGGAGTGATTCCGAGCCCGTCAAGTGCTAAGATTAGTCCCGTAAGTGTAGTACATGATTTTATCGCGGGAGGTGGCGTTGACCTTCCCGCGCTGAATGGCGATATCCGGCGCCGACCTACTTTCGGCTAATGGAGTTTTCCCCAACCCGGCATCTCCCACTAGCAGGGCACCGCTCCAGCCGAGTAAAGCTCTAATCTCCCGAGCGGTGTGGTAATGTACTGCATTTAAGTAAGTAAGGGGTGAGAAAAGGACATGTTTGATCTCCGGGTCAGAGGCATTGCAGTAACATCACCTGATGCCCTGGCCTCCTTTGGCGGTTTTTCTCTGGTGGGCTAATGTACTGCAACTAATTCAGTTTCGTGGCTGGTATAAATAAAACGGTTTTAATATTGAGTTCTGTGAGTTCTAATTTGGTCACCAAAGCGGCGAAGGTGTTACCATCGACAATAAAAATGTGTAGTGTGGCTGTTAAAGTACAGTCCTGGATAGCAATGAATGAAGTTTTTACTACTGACGGGAAATTGTATGGTGCAAAGTGTGCATCAACTTATAGTTCTCCAAATAATTTTTAAAACAATTGTATTATTTTAAAAAATTTGTTTAGGAAAACGTTTATAATGTAATTTCGTATTATGTAAATGTGTTTTATAATTAGAGTATTTTAATATTACATATTATATCCGATTTTACATATTTATTACAAATTCTAACTGTTTTAATTACATATTTATGAACATATTTTGATGTTTCAAACTACATTCATCATATCATCAGTGAGTGCCTTCGCCATCGCCACCACAAGCGGGTGAACGTCAGGAAATCTCATCATAGAACGTGAGTCTAAAGGGTAACGTTTGCTGCGATTCAAACAAGAGGAAAACGTTCACGCTATAAATTGCTTAAATATTTAGTTAATCGTGATAATTTTGCAAGTGATAAACTGTAAAAATTCCATCAATATCCATTCATAATGTAAAGACAACGGATATCTGCGCCTGCTAGCCACGCCGCTAGCCGAATTCGTTTATTACGCTCCGTGAAGTCATGGAGGCGGTAAGCGAATTCGAGACTCGCGTGACCGGCTAGGAACCCCGGGATCTAACGGCGTTGAGCCCCTGGCTGAAGGGATAAAAGGTATTGACTGACTGAGACGTGATGAGACTTGACAAATATAGTAATTACTCAGTAACAGTAATGATAGTAATTACTCTGTAACGGAGGATTGCTCCAGAAAAAGCGCACAACGCCCAGGGGGTAAAGAGGCGCGTTGCGTAAAAAACGATGAAAAAAATTATCTACTTGTAGTTAGTGATATTAAAAAAGTAGCCAAAAACGAGTTTACTATTAAACAACAAAAATACTTTTATCAAGTGAACTTTGTAACAATTGAAGACTACAGAGGTTACAGAAAATACTGTGATGGAAATAATATTTAATATCATTCTTACAGTTTACATTCTTACATTCTCACAGTCATAATTTATGGTATACCTGTAGTTTACTCTCAGAAATGAATATTTGATGAATTAGCAAGGCTTGCGTACCCAGTAACCAGCGTAACAAGGCTGTATATTAAAAATAGAGAACCTCTACGTTCCTGTGCTGTAGATTTAATGGAGACAGAATATGCCTAAATAAATTTTAATGAAACTAAATTATTCTATTCTGTAATTAAAGTACATATGCAGAAACACTCCAAACAAGTAATACAATGAGGAGTGTTGAAGTTAAACACTGAGCATGCTTGGCGTTTTTCTAACGTGAGCTGAGGATATTTGTCTCAATATAGATTCGGCGACTTTTGCGTCTTTCTTGGTTCTGCCGTAAAGATGTCGCATGATCACGAACTCACATGAACTAGTGCTGCAGATCCCAAGCGACTCTAGCGGCAGACTGAAATTACTCAAAAGTCGTACCGAGTCCATCTTGAAGACCACCCTCAGCCCCACGTTATAAAAACAAGTATATAAATTAAATCTAAAGGTGGGTTCGTTGTGATGGATCACATCATTACATTCGCAATGTTAATACTAGATCAAAACGAGAAAAAAGCGATTGGTAGTAAAAATCACCAAATCACACTCAATTATAGTGGCTGCATAACGTTAAGAGGCAGAAGAGTGGACAGTAGGAATGGCAAGGTGTTTGCAATGCTCAAACCTCCAATTCAAACATTGGCAGTTAGCAACCTTCCAAGGAGAGCCGCTACCAGCTGATACATTCAAAACTCCCCCCTCCACTGCCTACAAATATGCATTTACCTTCTCAAAATTACAGCCACAATTCAAATTGGTAAACCCTAAGTTCCAATAATGCCAAACAATTTGAATTTAACTAGCACACAATAGCAAATCAAATGTTAGCAATAATTGTTCCTCAGCTACAAACAACGATTCAATCGTTCGTTTTCCTGCTCTTATTAACGGCATTAAATAATGATGAAATGATGTTATTAAACTAGATACAAATACATAAAATGCAAACAAATTCATTCATTCACTTTTAAATGATGATAAAATAATATTCTATAACCGAAACACCTTTACTGCCGGGTGAAACATTTTGTGCTTCAGGAGGTATGCAATCTTAATTCATGAAAGCATAAAACATTTCCAAATAGAGATTTCATCAGACAAAAAGCTAGAAACGGTAGCAATTTTAACTTACGTGAATAAAGAGGAAATCGAAATTGATTGTACTAGCATATAAACCACCTAACTACCTTTTCCCACAAGATAATTTATAAAAATATTTTCCAGAAGCACTCGAAAGTTCTTATAATAAGGGACCTAAATAGCAAGAATACAGCTTTGTGTTGCAATTCAACTTCAACATCTGGCAGAAAGCTGTTACAGTAAATAACTGAGAAGAATTTATATATACAAGCACCCAGTAAACCAACTCACTACCCTTACAACAATAGAATTATCCCAGATATCTTAGATGTAATAATCTCTCAAGAAATCAACTTCTCAAATTAACAAACGGTTGTTCGGAATATAGATTCGGATCATAATCCAGTTATTTGCTCCTTCCAAGGAAAAATTCCAATAAAAGACACCACCAATGAAACGATAAACAAAAACATCAACAGGAATAAATTTCGCGATCTAATGTCCCAAAACCTTGAATTTCTAAATTCAATTCATAAAAACTTGGATGAAAGTATTATACCATATCTTCCAGTACACAGATGTGTAAAAATTTGCCTAAATAGCTATTTAATCTGATATATGAAAAACGAAAACTGAGAAGGGAATGGCAAATAAATAGAAATCCTAATTAAAAAAGAAAAATAAACAAACTAGCGTGAAGAATGAAAATCGAATGAGATAATGCGAGATATTCTAACTTTCAAACTTATCTATCCCAAACACATCCTAATTTAAAACGGCTGTGGATAATAATGAAACGTACAACAGGAAAAAAACGAATATTCCTCTTCGAAACACCCAACAGGAAATTATGTACATATGGACGAAGAAAAAGCCGATTACATTGCCGAATATTTTGAAAAAATTTTTACCCCCAACCTAATAATCAATGTTAAACATAACAAAGAAATTAAAGAGTTTTTGATAGACACAGAGTATTCACTCCAATAAAATTGATTAGCACCCACGAAATAACTACTATTGTAAATAACTTCAAAATCAGTAAGTCTCCAGGCCATGACCAAATGACAAATAGAGCCTTGAAAGAACTACCATGAAGCTCGATTGCAGTTCTGGCAGCAGTGTAAAACTCAGCACTTAGAATTGGGTATTATCCAAAAACATGGAAACAAGCCATTGTCCTTTCAATTAGTAAACCAGGCAAAAATCCGAAGGAAGTAACTAGCTATAGGCCAATTAGCTTATTATCCTCTTTTTCAAAAAAAAAAAAAAAAAAAACAAAAAAAATCGAGAAACTGATACTAAAAAACAAATACCTCATCGAAATAAGGCATTAACAGATGAGCAGTTTGGATTCAGGCAAAATTATTGTACAACTCATCAGCTCATCCGCCTCGTAGAACAAATTGCAAACGGTTTCCATAACAAACAGTATACAATATGATTGTTTTTAGACGTAGCTTTCGATAAAATTTGGCATTCTGGATTACTTTTCAAACTGAAACATCTGGGAGTACCTTTCAATTTACAGGATATTATAAGTATTTTTTATTGCAGACCGAACGTATAGGGTTAAAGTAAACAGTGCACTTTCACAAACTAGAACAATAAGAGCAGGGATACCTCAAGGTTCTGCACTATCACCGCTCCTCTTCAATGTTTATTTTTCAGACATTCCCACACTAGGAGACTCAAATCTTGCGCTATTCACAAACGATACTGCTATTATATACAACTCATGCAGATATAAAAATAGCAAAAGATAACGCCGAGGCGTACATCTCATGCTTTATAAAGTCGGCTCAACAGTGCAGAACCCAACCAAACAAACCCAGAACAAAATTTTTACACTTTGTAAACCAAAATTATCTCGACCACACTAGTATTAAATCACATTACCCATCCCATGACTTCCATCTGATACGCCCGTTAAATATCTTGGGGTTCACATTGATAGCAGGTCAACTTGGAGAAGGCACATTGAAGTAATAACCAATGCACCACGTGACAAAATATCAAGATAATAATCCATTAATTGACTTCCGTTCAGCCTTAAATTTGGAATGTGCTACTATAATATTCAAAAGTATTATTAGACCAACACTCATATATGCCTCTCCGGTCTGGAATAACACAACTAAAACCAACATTGAAAAACTTCAGATAATACAGAACAAATTTTCACGAAAATGTGCAAAGGCTCCTTGGTTCATCAAGAATACACATATTTAAAGGGAACTCCCTTTGGAGTTCTCTTTAGAACCCCTAAATAAACATATAAGAAAAAAACTGTTACAATATTTTTTACTTAAAACACTAAACATTAAACAATCCCAAAAAATACGGCTCACGATATATCAAAGACACGTCAAAACTCCCATAAAAATCACTACAATAAATTGTTAAATATATAAATTTTCATCCCAATATAATGTTAATTTCTGAAAGTATGTATGGAGAGTATCTAGATTTAAGAATGTATAATGTATTGCAAAATTTGTGTATTGTGTGTGAAATTGTTTAGATGTATGAATTAGAAATATGAATATGAAATCCTGTAAATTAGCTAGTAGTAAGATACAAAAGTGAGAGGTTGTATGCCCAAATGTTATGTATTAAAAATAAAAATGTACACACCCCTGAAAGGCTGCCGAACAGGAAGAAAATACATTTAAAAAATCTTATCGCCCGGCCTCGTGTAGAGTCGATCGTGCTTCTATCCTTGGCACACCGCTTGGTAAATTCAGTTTCCAGTACTTTTACTTCTGGATGAACATAAGTCACATATAAATGAAGAACTACCTAATTTCTGTATTGAAAAATAAATATTGCTTTTCTGCATTCTGCCAAACACTACACAGATCTTGCAGCCATGTGATGTAGCAACATTTCGACCACTCAAGAGCGAGTGGAGAGATGTAGTAAGAAAACATAAGCAAGAAAACTCAAAGGCAGTGTCAAAAGTGAATTTCGTCACCTTGAGCTTACAACTGAAGCTTACAACTTTTCTGAAGATTGACACTATCAAGAAGGGTTTTCAAGTGTGCGAGTTATTCCCTTTTAATTCTGATAGGGTCGTAGAAAGCGCATTGCAACTAGGCCGAAATAATTGTTCTCAAAAAAGATTATCAAATGGTGGAATTGAGGTGATGAGCACTTCTATGCTCATCATATTAGAATAGGAGATGCCACCACATGTATTGCAATTTTACTGAAGCAGAAGCAAATGAAATTGAACCCGAAACTGAACAAATATTTTTTTTTCCATTTGTTAGACAATAAAATCCAAAATTAATGTTGGCAATATTTGCCTCACTTCCAGTTTTTCTGAGCACTCATTATGTGTCTCTGTCAATACGAAATTCGCAAGAAATGAACTTATATGATACCTCTGCTGCAGTCCTTCAAGAGTCTGAAAATAATATTATAATTACTGAGGAACCTGCAAGTACTCCCTCTTGGAGTAACAGCCTCTGAATCAGAAGTTGTCAATGATATTTGGAATAATGATTTACACAGGCAACAAAATGAAAATAACAAAGTTAACGTGAAAAGGAAAAGTGAACGAATTCCCTTTGCAGTGACTTCAGAAAAGTGGAAGAGCTACCATGACAAAAAAGAAAAAGAAAGAGAAAATGAATAGAGAGAAAATGTAAAGCCAAAACAAAAAAGACAGAAAAACATAGAAAATTAAAACCTTAATTTTAAGAAAAGTATGAAGAAACGTAGATTGGGAGAGTGATACTGAGACGTAAACAATGTCTCTGCTAACATGGATTCAGAAAGCATTTAAAGTGCAGGCAACTCGCTCCACTGCAAGTGACACGAGTACAGTTAATTTCCATGAATACTGTTATGTTATAGTAAAATATGGGATGCAATATTAACCAGAAATAATAGTAACAAAAAATAAACTGAATCAGAAGTTTGGGTAAAAAAAACATTGACAAAGGTCGTTGAAAATGGACTAAACACATTGACTAAATATGGTAGAAACAGCAATGTAGAAGCCCGCATTAATGAGCCTGAGAAAGTTATTGAGTCTGGTGTTTTCAGAGTTCTTGAATTGGATGTAATACATGTAATACATAATGAAATGGAAGAAAAGAATGCTTGTTTGGGTTTAAAAATAACGGTCAACCTTCTACTAAAATATTATAATGTATTATAATAGAATAGAACACTTAGAATGACAAATCTGTTTTCTTTGATACAGATTTTCTGGAAGAGTATAATTCATGTACTGTATTCATTCAATATTTTTGTTATATTCATCAACGAGTTTTTCTATATTTACCATTTGATAATAAACAGACTTATAGTGATAATTCTTCGTATTCTGTTAAGAGTGTAGATTCCCTATCTGTAGCAATTAATCTATATCTAAAATACCTATTTAACCCATTAAAGACTGAATTAAGTTAATTGCTCGTCATGCCCGCTTATCGCTGTACACTCGCACAACACACAGACACTGTTGGTGCTATCTGCTGACAGCTCCATTTTGGGAGTGATGGGAATATAATATGAGTTAAGCAAAGGAAATAAACTGAAATTTCCACATGTTCTTAAAGTGCGTGGTTCGTGCAGCCAAATATTGAAAATATTTGGTCTATCACTGGTGTGCACAATAAAAAAAAAAAAATTTTAAACACTGCTTTTCTTGCACCTTTAACTGTTAACTAACATCACATAACTATTCTGTGGCATTTATATCCTCTATATTCATGCCGTTTTATTTGAATCTGATTTTCATGTAGTAATTGCAAAACAATGATCGCGGATATAAATGATTATTTATTGGTACATTCACCCTACTCTAAAATACTTCAAGTGCTCGATGGCAGAGGTTGGCAATATTGTTTAAACGTTCTAAAAATATATGTGCTTCTTTGTTTAGATTTTATACCCTTCAAACCGCTCTTTTCAACACGTAATGCTTCATGTTATTCTTGTCTAATTCTTAGCATGCAATGGTTAAATAAATGCTCCTCTCATTTTCACACTTTAAAAAATACTTTCAAACTCCACGATATCTCCTCTTTTTTCAAATATGTGTGTATAATTATGTGTATATATACACATAATTATTTACATAAAATTATCAATATAATGAGAAAATAAATATATGAAACACTTTAAAAAATAATAGATTGCATTAAGAAACCTCTTGCTTCAATAATGAAAACATAATACAGCTTCGAAAGAATGGAATTTGCCATTATAATTTAAAAGTAAGCAAAATCAGCTGATTCAGGGGTGGGAAATAATTGTACCATTAGAGGCCACAGTTAAATTAAGCAGTAACAAAGGTGGCATACGTTTTCTGAAACAACTACGTAATAATTACATTCTGAAATAATAATAATACAGTACAAGTATTTTTAAATAAATTTATTAAATTAAAAAGAAATACAATAGAAAATAGAATTTAATTGAGTGGGTTATTTGCATTTGTTTCTTGCTTGAAAATAATTGAATCTTTGGATGAAGCTTCTTAATGCGCAGCCTTGATTCATCCTCTAAATAAACATTTGTAATTGGGTTCTGAAACTAATTTTAATTTTTGCCATGAGGTAAAATGTTGACTGGCAGCGGTAAGTACTATTAAAGCAGGAAAATAAACGGTGTGCATTATCTCGTAGGCATTGGTTATTAAACAGCATTTTTGCCAGATTTCTAGGGATCATTTTTAGCAAAAAAGGATTTGAGGAGACACTCCAACTCAAATGATCCCATTGGCAGTTTCGTACGAGTCTCAGATGTATCTACTAAATGTGGCTCAAATCCCAGCTTCGTAGCAGGAATGTACTGATCAAAATTTGAAAATCTTTGAGAATATTCTTCTATTATTGAATCCAAAACGCATGTATATTTATTGAATATTTTGTTTTTACACTTTCACTCATTTGGATGATGTTGAAATGTTAGCTATTCCGGAAAGTGTTCTGCAGAAATATCGGAGCGAAACAGCAAAGTTGTCAAAAATGTTAATTTTTTCGTTGAAACTCTTCGATCTTTCGCTTCATTTCATTTATATGTATTTCGTTTTACTTTGCTGGCAAATATTTAAATCATTTTGTTTTGTCATGATATCAGACAAAATGTTATACTTCTCTAAAATGCTTCTGGAAGATGACAGTTTCCCTTGTTCTTGAAAAAGTCGAAAATTATCTGCTATTGTCTTGCATAGCTTTGTTGAAATATGTTTTTACAGATTCTGGCATTGGACATATACAATCCATATACAATAGTAGCTGATAATGTTATACTCACGTTCAAAAATTCCCAACACCCAATGCCCTTGTATGTTATCTCCTTATGAACTGTTAATATTGCAAATTGTAATCGTCGTAAAAAAATACTTGCAGGAATGGATGATGCGCCTAGTTAGAATTTAGTACAGCAACATTTTGTACGCTTTTTAGCTACTACGCACAAAAAATGCACAGAAAAGATCACTTATAATCTGTTCTTCAGCAGTTTTTTTCAATAAGATCATTCTCAATTAGTTCCGAAAATTCTGTCGAAAAATCTTCTACAATTTCATTTGATTTTACCTCGGATTTGCTTAATACTTCCATATTTTTGTCCCTTAATTTTGACGAGATTAAAACTACACAAACTCAGTCTAATTGTGTTCACTTCTACTTCTACATTTATTCTATTAATCATTTTGTACGCGAATCTTTAAAAATATTAAAAGGCGACTGTTTTGTATGTTTATGTGAATAAGCTCTTAGATTTAATATGAGTAAATTGTTAATCACATTCACTTGAAAATCGGTATTTGCATGTTTAAAAACATAAAAGTCGAACGTAAGAATGTAAATGTTCTTTCATTATCTACCAATACTCACAGTTTGGATTTTTCTGTATTCACTTTCAGTTCATCAAGTTTAATACTGTTCGTAGCCTTTTGCAAATTTATTTAAAAAAATATGATAATACGGATGAAAATGAAATCTACGGCGCGGTTCTCTTACAGATGGGAACAATCAGAGTTGCTATCCTCGTGAAAGAAAATTATGGTGATGTTGAGTGAAAATTGCCTCTGGATACACGTGTTTAATCAACTCCACCAACACAGATGTATTTAGGTGACGTTGGTTTAATTCCCTATCTATGCAGTTTCCTAAGATCGCAGATTCCAAAATTTCCAAATCATTTTTTGGAAATTTCTTTGAATATTCTGGCCGGATCCGAAAACAAATCATCAGTTTCCCACCGGGAGACTCAATTCTATTACTCAAATGATAAAATCATAGTCTCATTCCTATTACTCAAATAATATATAGGAATTAAGCTATTATTATAGAGACAAGTGCGTTGAGTTACAGAGCGATGATCTCAAAATGTTCTAAATCAATATCGATGAAATATCGGTTTTGGGTTTAAAGTGTATAAACGGCAGGAAAATATCAAGATTTAGATTTGAAAGACAAAGACGGTGACTTCTCGCATCAATATTTTATTAAATTAAACAAATGCGTGATAAAAAGCGAAATAGACATTAACACTCAATTATATATAATTTTCGTAACTAGTGGAAGGTGGAATCACGAAAATCAGTCAGAGAGTTCAGGAGATTTGGACAGAATTAGATTGTATTTTTGGTGATTAAACTAGAATACGAACCATTATTTGCGATTGCAAAGCTTAAAGACAAGTAATTTTATTAAATATCAATAAAACGCGTGAAGGCATCAAAGATGAGACATTCGGAAATGATGAGGCAAAATTTATGGAAAATTCTGAGAATTTTTCGCAGTTTCAGGAAGTACCAAAGGAAGCGCGTCAAGGTGAAGAGTGTATTGTATGGTGAAATAAACACACAACAAATGACGCATCGCGCCTGACGTCGCAGTTTACGTCACGATGCAGAGGATAAGTTAATAGAATTTAATGAAATGAGACTGGGAAGAAAGGGGAAATATTATAATAATTGCTTGAAAGACAAGAAATAATAGTGGGAAAACTATGACGAAGCATATGCTTGTGACGACACGAATTAAAGAAAGTTTATAATGTCATTTGTGGCTGCAGGCAGGCGATCTGATGAATGTTCGCCAGATGAAGAAAATAAAAGATCGGACAACAATGGGCGAAAGAAGAGAGGTAGAAGCGCTGGGACTCGGATGTGCAGTGTTGTGGTCAGTCGAGCGAGATTCGCGTAATGAATTTTTAAAATAGAATTACGCAATGAGCACCTGTGTTCTGTGGTGTTTCAACCGGACAAAGTGATTTAACACTAATTTCGTGTGTCGCGGACGGTAGCTCGAAATGCAATCACACGATATTATTCGCGTAACGTAACGTTCGTTCGTGGCGGAGTTGACAAATAAGACTTAAATAATTTCCGTTAAACGTTGGTGGAATTTTTCGGCAGCGCAACGCGAGTGGGAAAGGTGCGATTTATAAAAACTGGGAGAAGCCGCGCTGTGCAGAGAGATAGCCAACGGACGACGGTAATGTACGTCAGCGTGTCATGGCATCAAGTCGGCGAAGGAAGTGACAGATAAATGTTTATTTGTTTGCCTTGATTCGTTTGTTTGAAAACAAAAAAATCCATGAAGAGCATTTGTCGAAGATCAAATTCTGTCGAGCATAAGTAATTCAATGAATTGATTTCTGACAGAATTCGCATTCGATATGATGAGTTTTGTATATGTTGTAAATTTATCAAGTGAATGAGTAAGTCTTTGTTGTTTTGGTGTCATTTGTTTAACATGTTATTTGCACTGTTTTCCGCCATGGTGTTTTTGTGTGTGTCGCTAGAGCAACCTTACGTTTCTGTGCGTAATGTTAAAGTAATAAATGATGATGAACAGCTTCAGGTTCGTCAGTAAACCCCTGCAAAATGTGTTGCGTGTTTAAAATGCTTCGTGCGACCACCACGCCCGCGTGCCTAAGTACTTTGTTTCAAGCCCTGTATAGAGGCAATCACAGCCTCACACCCATCAAGAGGAAGTAAAAAAGTAGGAAGTTTTATGGAAGATTTAGCTAGCGGACGGGGCATGAATAAAGTTGAGTCAGGTTAAAGGAACACGTGAGTTAAATCGACGCGCCCAAGTGTATTCGAAAGTTTGTTAAATTGCCAGCTCAAGTCAGTATAAAGAAGAAGAGTAAATAGGAAATAGTAGTGGTAGTAGAGGAGCGAGATCGTTACATTTGGCGCCAGCAAGTTGGCCAATAAAGGAGTGTCATAATATTAAACTATTAGTAGATTGTAGTAGGATTCGCGATTCATTACAAATGGCGCCGCAACGTGGGTCGTGAGTGAAACAGGTACCAGGGCATCGCTATATTACGCAAGTGGGCGAAGCAAGTGGGTCAGGCACAATATAAAATTTAATTATTTGTAGGGTTTAAATAAACATGGAAACGCGTAGCGGGAAAATGTTGAGTGTACGAGACGCGTCAGATTCACAGACGATTTCCGCTCGTGACGAGGACGAGGAGTATCAGCGGTTAGAGGATGTAGAATTAGAAGGGGAAGGAAATATTGCGATTAATGCGCAAGGGGCAGCTATGAGCAAGGCAGCTACTGAGTGAAAGTTCGGCAGAGCACAGACCATTACAGGAACCGACCCCCTCATTATGATGTTTGGTATATACGAAGATGAACCATAAATACGAAAATTGTCAACATAAATCTGCGAAACGAGTAATAACGCCCAAATGGAAGAACGTAGTGTCAAAATGGAAAATAAATTGACCGGAATAGAAGAGCGTAGCGCCAGGCTAGAAAATAGTTTGCAAAGTAAATTCGAGGAAGTCGCAGAGTAACATAGAGGAATAAATGTCGCACTGAGCAAGTTCCAAAGTGAAGTGCAGGCCGCGGTGTCGAAGATTGAGGAAGAAGTGAGCGCGTTTAAAGCTGAGACGATCGCGCGTTTTTCCCCGATTGGAACGGGACACGAAAGCGGTTGAGAAACGACATTCAAATCTCTTTTGCTGGTACAGAAGTTTTCAATCAACAGATCAGTTCAGGCGTGGAAATCCCAGTCTAGCTGTAGGCACCTCGCAACAATCAGTGCAGATTGCAGGAGTGCCTTTATCAAATGAAACAATAATGTGTACGGAATTCAGAAGTGTCGCGACAACGAGATGTTCGTCTGGGTCGCATTGAAGAATCATCGGCAGGATGGTGAAAATATTGGTGGCTGTTCAGGAGGAAATTGATGGTGGAAGTTGGCAGATGCAGGACCGACGAAGGTCGATAGGTATTTTAAATAAACTCGCGGAGTTAAGAGCAACAGTATTACATACGTAGATCAAACGGTGCGGCCATATGATGGTGCATGCAATGTTGCTGAATTACTTACGTTTCATGAGGAAAATGTAAGGCGTCTATACTCGTTTCTAACTGGTTAGAAAAATTATTTAAAGTGAATATTCCGGAAGAATGAGATTGCGATTCAATGAAACTGCCGGTTCAATGCAATCAATAGGTGGCGAGCATTAAGCCAGCACCACGAACATAGAATAGCGGTACTCTGGAATTTTAGAAGATCATTGGAACCAGCCTATAATTCGAGTACCGCAAAGTACTGAAAGTATGAGCGACTTCGTCACTCGGAAGGTGAGCACATTCAAAGTGTGCAGTGAGGAATTTAATCCGTCGGAAATTGTTAGAATCCTCGTTCGACAGATGCCGAACGGAATTCGTAACTTACTATGGAATAACATGCCTGACACGATCGACGCGTTGATAGAAAGGGTGAGTCGGTTCGATCAAGCGAACGACGATAACGAACGCGACGTGCAGGATGTGAAAAATCAAAATTCCAGCAACGGTAATAGTAATAGTCGATACAATGGGGGACGGTATCGACAAGAAAAGGTATGCGCATTAGAGGTGCGCGGAGACCAATCCAGAGGAACGGAGGAGAAATCGCGAGAGGGACAGGTGCAGCGGAAGCCGAAGCCGAAGGACGGCGAAAGAGCAAAGTATAGAACGGCGGAGCAAGAGGCGAAGGACCGTAAGCAAGCAGAGCAAGTAGAGGTGGTTCAAAGCCCATGGGAGACGGAAAAACTAGATGCGTTTGGGTCGAGAAGGTGGATCAATCCAAACGAGAAAAGTGAGGGTGTCGTGACAATTGTGGCTACATCTAGTATCGTGGTTGAAGGAGATGAATTGCTCCAAGAAGAAACAGCTGAAGGCGCAGGGCCGACAAGTGTTTGATTTTGCGAGGCGTATGTTACGGGAAAGAGGTTCGGGCGCTGGTAGATACGGGCAGTAGTATTAGTGCAGTATCCGAAGAATTTTGTAATAAGGTGCAGAAGGAAGGGGAATGGGTTGGTAGAACTGCCGACGCGGAAGCTTCGCGTTATTATGGTTAGTCGGAAAGCGGCAAACACCACAGGAAAACAAATCGGGTTGGAGAGATAGCAGCAATTATTTGTCGGGGACTGATCCGCTGACGTTATCGTTGGGATGGATACGCACCGGTTGCGCCAAGCCGCCGTCGATGCTAGAGCAGGAGTACGCTGACTTTCAGAAGTTCTCAACAGGAAGCAGGTCAGTGGTCACTGAATTTGATAAGGCGGATGCTGAAGGAAACGAACTACAAGCTACCGTGGAAGAGATTCTCCAGAATGTGGAAAGGGCCGCGGAAGAGGTCATTGGTCAAGGAGGCTTCCGGTGCGAGTTCACCAGTTGCTGAAAGAATTTATTGAAGTTTTTGGGGATTCGTTGGAGCCGGTGAAGGGCTACCAATTTAAGCTGCAATTGAAGGATACTACGCCGTTTACTACTAAGCAATATCCCGTGCCGCAGGTGTATCATTGGCAAGTGCGTCAGTTAATTAAAGAGATCGATCAGAAGGGAGTTATTAGAAAGACAATAACCGCGTACGTGTACGATTAGTCCATTAGTCGTGGTAGTGAAAAGAACGGAACATTCGTTTGTGTCTTGACGCAGGAAGGTTAAATGCAGTAGTCACAATTCCACGATACGAAACGCCACTGTTAATGAAATGGTCATGAAGATAGGAGGAGCAAAGATCTTCATGGCGCGCTAGATTTTCATCCATATTATTGGCGAATGGAGGTCGAAGCGCTGGATGTCTAAAGCGAATATATATGAGTTTCAAATTTGAAGAACTGTATATATTTGTTTACCTGATTGCCATTGTTTACGCGTGTCGCAGCATCAAGTTAATGAAGGAGTGACAGATAAATGTTTATTTATTGATTTGATTCGTTTGTTCTGAATGAGTTTTTTTGTATATGTTGTAAATTTATCAGAGTGAATGAGTAGTATTTTTCCTGGTTTTGGTGTCATGTTGTTTACTTATGTTATTGCACTGTTTTCCGCCATGGGGTGTTTTGTGTGTGTCGCTGGGGGCAGCAACCTTACGTTTCTGTGCGTAATGTTAAAGTAATAGTGATGATGAACATCTTCAGGTTCGTCAATGCCAAACCCGCAAAATGTGTTGTGTTTTAAGTAGCTAGATGCTGAACTACGCCCGCGTGCCTAAGTACTTTGTTTTTAAGCCCTGTGTAGAGCAATCACAGCCTCACGCCATCAAGAAAGTAAAAGTAGAAGTTTGTAAATTTGCTTCATATGGACGGGCATGAATAAAAGTTGAAGCCAGTTAAAGGAACACGTGAGTTAAAACGACGCGCCAAGTGTATTATTCGAAAGTTTGTTAAATTAGCAGCAAGTCGAGTATAAGAAGAAAGTAAATAGGAAATAGTAGTGGTGGGAGAGGAGCGAGATCGTTATATTTGGCGCCACCAAGTGGGCCATTAAATGAGTGTAATAATATTAAACTATTAGTAGATTGTAGTAGAATTCGCGATTCATTACATTAGGCTACGAATTATAACCACAAAATCTAATTTATTTACAAAATAATTCTTTCATGACCCTTTGTCGCCTTGTATTGCATCACAGATTCAGAAATTCATCAACCCAATACTTAAGCTGCGCACTAACAAATGGTGTCAATGACTGAAATCTTCGGTTGAGTTAATCAAAAAGAGAATTTTGGTTGGTTATTTCACATTCAAACGTCTAATTGGAAACGTTCATGTAAACGCATAAGACTGATTGTGACTGTTATAAATGCTCATGAGTGTTTTGTTTCAAACCCATTTTGGTTCAGTTGTAGTAACTAAACATGATTGTGAAGTAATTGTAGATTACACGTGCGAAAGTGAAACACATTATGAATGGTTTACGTGTTGATGCTAAAACATTGACAGACTAGATGAGTTTTTATAGGGTAGTGTTTTATGATTCTGGATAGTAAAAGTTCACTTTGGGTGATGAAGGAAGCATGTTCGGAAATGATAAGAATAAGTTATGCAGAAGAAAGTCTAGTAAAGGCAAAAGACTGGATGTAAAATGACTCTTCGGAGAAATTGAACGTGTGTCTGAATACTGTTTTTCAAGGGTGTTGAAAATTAAAGCAATGAGGTTTTCTCGATATAAAAACTTTTGTCAAGCCGGATTTTTGTCCACTGTGAGTCCACGTTGTTGAATATCTTATAATTGTCTAAAAGACGAAGATTTTCGGTACCTTACCACAGGCATGCGCGTAAGAGGGCTTCGCAAGGGGGCCTTACACCCCACCATACACATTAGAAAAAAAAATTCGGAAGAGGACCCACAGCACTACGTGAACATTTTTGACCGTAAATATGATTAATTTTTTTCCTATCTTTAAGCTGACAATTTGGGGAATTGTTACACGCCATTTGTAGAAGAGGTACTCCAAACCATCTGGCAACACTGTAAATTGTTCATAATCAAATAAAATGTATTTTATTAATCTATTGTGAGTCATTACATGTCAGATTGATCAGAATTTCCTTGAGTATCCCTAAATTTATTAAAATTGAACACTGATTCGATTCAGTGAAAAAAACCACTTTCTCCAAGTTCTTTAAATCAGAAGCGTGGAAGTGAAAATGACACTTTTTGGTCTCAAATAGGGGTTTTTAGAAGACTAGGTTGCCAAGTTGGCTTCATACTACGTTTCCCTGTCATATTAATTTCGCGTTCGACACTTTCAGTTAAATACTACTGCTTTTAATATCCCTGAAGAAATCCTGAATCGATTCCGTGACTTTAGAAGTTAAAAATGCAGTTCAAGCCAAAAAAGTAAAATACTAAAAATTCAATTCGCAAAACTGATTATCATGAATTTTCACGCTTTCTGGGTTAAAATAAAGAAGTGCATGAGCTTTAAACAAAAACATTCAAAAGCATTAGTTTTGATTTTCAAATGTTATCATTTCAATTGTACGTTATTTCGTTTTCGTATTTTCAAGACAACTCAATATTTATGTTTCAGAGAAGTAATTTCTCGTGTTCCATTATAATATTCGTTATTATATATCCAGACATTAATTAATCACGACCAAAACGATATTTTGATCTTGACAGAACGAAGAGTTACTAGGTACTTTACGGTATATTTTGCAATTTGTATTTGAAGGAAATTGTAATAACCGAGACTGAGTTTCCGTGTACTACAATTCTTTTACTTTTAAAAACAAAGGGTTCTACGCTGATAAAGATAGGATTTGTAAAACTAGTCAGTTGTTTTACTGCTTGATAAGCGATTTTCATTGTAAATAATTTTCTACGTACAACTTTATCACATTTCGCTATGTTAGTAAAGTAAAATAATTAGATAATTTTAGGTCCTTGAAGAAGAAGAACTAGAATTGACGACTGGTATTCATCAAGAGAGATATACCTTATGAATCAAAACTAATCTTCGAGGACAAGGAAACAAATAAGGCGGAACATGAAGCCATAAGCAGCATCTAAGTTCTCATCAAAAACAAAAATCGGCATCTTCAATATCGATCCTGCATTTATTTAAAAAATAATGCATGTGGTGACACCTATAAACTAGGTATTAAAAACAATTACAGTTATACAAACTTAAACATTATAATGAACAAGAGAAAATAAAGTCAATACTGGTATTAAATATTTGTTACCTTGAAAACGAAAACGAAAAAATATATATATATATATATATATATGTATCAAGTTAAAATTAAGATTACTGAAAATCAAAATTAGTAACCTCGAATTTTTGTATGTATTTGTAGCTCTCGGTTCACAGTCGACCTGGGCGATGAGACAGCGCACCGAAATCGCTATACCCAGGAATGCGGTAGCTAGTTCAACATTTCAACGATTTTTCGAAACGGATACTCTTCCTGTTGCCGGGATCATCCTCCACATCGGCCTCGTTTCTGTTGGGAATAGCTGCCGCACTATTGTGAGTGTTTACACAGAATAATTTATCCCCATATGATTTTAAAAGTACAAAGTCTACAATTCGACCGCGCCTCAAGCCCATAAAGTAGCGTTGAGCGCTTTGCTCTGGGGAATAATCTTCGGTAGCTTTATTTGTCGCTGTCACGTCGCAGTCGGTTGCCAACGGGACCGCCAGGGTAACCTCTCACGTATGCGCCTCCACCACGCGCTCAAGGCTTAGAACACTTCACAAGGGTTGGACTAGCCCTCGAGAGGCAATAGGCATCGTTTTGGTGAACAAATTTCACATGAGATTCGACGGGGAATCGAACCCGGACCCTCCAGCGGTGAAAGGCTGGCGGCTTTGCGCTGTATTATACAAGCGAGCTTTGTTGTTAGTGTTCTTAGTGTATACATGTATACATTCATCTATATTCAAGGATCAATCTCATTTCATATTCACGTGCGTTTTCGTTATGGCGACTTGTGGCAAAAATCACAACTCTAATCATCTTAAACGCATTATTTATTCACTTTCAATGGAGAACCTTCAGGTAAATATCATCTGATAAGAGCATGCTCTGCAGCAAATACTGAATTAAAGACGATCGCACGCGACCCGGAACAAATGTAGCATGTTGTTCAATTCAAGCAGCAGGAGCCCGAGTGATGTTTTAAGGTTCAATTATTTCGAAGCAATGATTATTCGCTAGTAGTAAGGACCTTTCCTTTCCTAAATTATTTTCAGAATATTCTTCGTAACAGACTCATGCTTCTTCTCAGAACGAAACAAAAAGAATGTAAGTTCCAGCATTTCAATTTTCGAAATGGATACGCAGTATATGTTACCGGAAGCTTCCCCTCCACACCAAGCGATTTCACTTTGTACCACTACTGGTATTCTACACGAATAGTTTATCCCCATCCCCAAAATGTTATTAGTGTGTAGATAGATAGATTTATTAAAGTTCAACTTTGACTAATGCTCAGTGGCAAACATTATTACAATTAGATATACAATTATAGAAACTGTATACGAATATTTACAAATATAATTATTAGAATTGATTATTATCCTAGTTATAATTAATTTTGAGTTATCTATATGTTGACTTATAGCTTTTCTTCCTCCACTTCACTTCACTTCATTTCACTGCTACTTTTCTGCTCCTCCTCCCCTCCGTGCCCCACCGCACTACACTTCTTCACTTCACTGAATAAGAGACATGACATATTGTTAATAATGTAACAATTATAATATGAAACCAATAATAATAATATGGCAATAATGATAAAAGTCGGTGGTATTAATGACCTACATGAATTAAGTATATTTTTTTAAATTTCACTACATTAGAGGAAGAGTCTCTGATCACTTTTGCAGGTAGTTTGTTCAATCTACTATAATTTGATTCACAAAGGAGAACATTTGCCTACATCAGTTCTTTGCTTTCTACATCCGTATTTCCAGGGATGTCTCCTCTACTTTTATAATCAATTTCTGTAATCTTTTACTGATGTCTGCTTACATGCTAGTCCCTATTGTATATCTTGTACGGCTACGCATAAACCCCGCGCCCGTTCCCCTCTCTTAGCTAAGGACTTCCATACTTCTCCTCCATCAACGCGTCCATGATTTACAAACTTTCCGGCCCGTTTTGAATTTTATCTAACGCCTCGATTTGCCCTTTTCTGTACGGGTCCCAGCAGGCCGCTCCGTATTCTAAAATAGGACTAACAAGTGAAGTATATGCCAAGATCAGACGTTCAGACTACTGTTTTTAGAATGCGCATTACAAGTGCAGCGCCCTCCATGATTTTTGACCATGTTAATGATCAAACCAACCAAGTCGCTACGCAGGACAAACCAAGTACCCCAGTTTTTTACACACGCGGTGCATATCGTTAGTTTCCTATCTTGTAATTCAGTGTACATTCAGGCAGAATTTGGTAAAACAAATGAATTTACTCTTTTCCGGATTTAATTCCATCTTATTTCTGCACGCCCAGTTCCATAAACAGTTAAGATCGTTCTGTAAAACATTTTCATCCGAAGACAGCGCCAATACTCCCTATATATGTTATGCAATCATCAGCGAAAAGTCAACAGATTTTATTCCAGTTGCAGTATCATTAACCAAACGCTAAAATAGCAATGGCCTAACACACACTCCCTTGGGGACCCAGAGAGGTTACATCGGCTTTCGATGAGTGTTTGTCACCTATTCTAGCTGCTTGAGTTCAGCCCGTAAGAAATTCTTTTATCCACAAGATTATTCCGATGATCTAATCAGTTTTGACAGTTTTCAATTAAAGGCCATGGAACCAGATCAAATGCTTTAGAAAAGTCTAATATTACTATCTACCTACTCCCTTCGTCTAATGATCTGCTATGTCTGACATAAAAAGAAATAGTCTGGCTGTCACTGAATATTCGGATGAAAACCGTGTTGATTTTAGAAAGCTTCAGTCGGTTTATTCAGACTCGTCTAATATATTCCGCAATCATGTGTTCCATCTGCTTTTTGCCACAACTGATGTCAAACTTATAGGCCTGTAATTATTAACAATCCTTTTTGTCTCCTCCCTTGAATCAGCACTACAATTTACCTCTTTCCAATTTTGAGGAATCGTATATTATTTACAGTGACATCCATTAACCTTCAGCAAGGTAAGGGAATCGCTTCCCCCTCCCAATTTCAATATTTCTCCTGGTATTCCCGTCCAGGACCTACAGATTATTTTTCTAATTTTTGCAATCCTTTTTCTAATAATTCATCGACTCTAAGGTTTCTACTAACGAATTGTTGATTTATTTACTGAAATCTGATCCTTCGGCTTGAAAAACCGACGCGTAATGCCAATTTAAACAAGCCCCCTTTTCGCATCATTTTGTAATTGAACCGTCAGCTCCGCAGATCGCTGGAATATTTTCTTTGTTACTTTCTTATGTCCTTACATACTTGAAGAATTTTGCCAACAGTTCAATTGATCGTTTTAAAGTGATTTAGGTAATTTTTCTTGGTGTGTAACTAGTCTAGTAAGTCTTTAGATAATTGTAGAAAATTATTTTTGTGTTCTGTTTACATTGCGTTTTACTATACGCTTTCTAACCTTCCTTTTCAGTCACGCCTCACTTCTTTGTTGAAATAAGACCGGATCAGGTACACCATGTAGTTTCTTGGTAGGCACAGATTTTCTAAGCATTCTAAAATTATGTTCCTAAAGTTTTGTCATATCATTCTACTGTACACATCCCACATAGAAACCCAAAGTTGAAATTTGCTTTTCAAATATAATTGCATGTTGTAACATCCTGTTCTATATAAAACTGAAAAATTTTTCTTTCTTCTTGGGATCATTTCGCTTACCCTCTCTGCATATTTTTAGAAGGACTCCTTTGTGGTCGCTAATTCAGAATTATTTCATGAAGAAGTTTGTCCACCAGTCAGTGGGAAAACGTCAGTAAACATTATCGCGTGTCGGTTTAGTCACTACTGCATTAAGCCGTTGTCTAAAACCAACTCGTTAACTGAAGGCGTTGGGCGGCGCCTTCAGCCCCCATCCCCTCCCAGTAGCGTGCAGTGAAATTTAAGTCTCCTCCGATAAACTGACGTTAAATGTAAATTCTTCCATCTATCATTCAAAGAATCAGCGATCTCATTTCCTTTTTCATATGCGTTTTCAAGTGCAGAGCTGTGCAAAGTCACAACTCTGTTCATAAACATCTTGAACGTTGTTTATTCCACCATGTGGATGGAGGAGGGTAACTGGTAACCACCGAAACCGCATATATCCGAGAATGCTAATTACAGCATATTATTATCAGAATAAAATGCCAGATTAGTCGTTATCGGGGTGGAATCTGGAATTTAGTGAAACTAGACACAATGGAATTTAAGAAGAATGGCCTATGAATGTCGATGAACGGAAGGAACAACGATGGATAACAGATGCTGGAGAGCCACTAGATTTCTCGACCCTTTTATTGCTCAAGCTTTTCTATTAAATATCTTAAATGTATTGTATATTCAACTTTCAATGGAGGTGTTAAATGGTCCTGCGTACAAATAGGCATTATTGTTGCCTACTGAAAAAAATAAAGTTTTATTTGCTAGATATGGCTCGTTACTGATCATTAATCTTCAACATTTACAACAGTTATTAAACAGAAATCCTACAAAACATTTCAGTAAAGCTTACTTCTTAACCCATCTACATTTATTAAACGTTCCGTTATCAATTTTCTATTGACATTCTGACATACTACGTATTTAAATGGTAAGAGAAAGTATTGTAGGCTGCAGTGAAAACTGTGGATTTTTTCTGTGAAATCTCTCATTTTGCGTCCCCGATACTAAATTTATGTCGTTACAACAGAACATTCTTTTTCTCGCATTATTTCTGACATTGTATTTTCAAATGCAGAGTTCAACGAAGTATTCTACTTCATTTGAGTTCTCTTAAAAGCGTTCCTTGTTTTATAGCGGAAAAATTTTAATTAAATATTTAGAGCGGTTTTTCAGAAAATGTGTTTTTAAATAATTTGCATTAACTTCAACGAGAAGTGAAGTTTAAATATATTTACATGAATTTTCTAAAGATCTGACTTTTGAGAAACTGGTAATCTACAGAAGAAATCTGTTTCGTCAAAGTGTAGTTTTACACAATGTTCACTTTCTGGAACTTTTAGAGAATTCAGAGAGAGCTCTCATGAATGAGTAGCATCAGTTGTTCTCCGTTGTTTATACCTTAGGAAGAACATTAAAAAAGATTTGGAACCATTTTGAAAAAATATTGTTAAAGAGAGCCTACTTATCTTGCACAATTTCCCGAAAACGTATATTTTCCAAAAAATTAACATCACTTTCATGATCTTTAAAGGTTCGATTTCATTGAGAAGAAAATCTATATCTTCAATATTGTGGTTATGTATATCAAAATATTTTGTACGTTTACAATTATCGAAAAATCAAATTTAAGCAAATAGAAACTCACCATTCTTCAGTCATTTGCTATCAATCTATTTCCGAATTATCCAGGACACAAAATATGAATTCTAATTATGAGTTAGAGGAGTAATTTACTACACATAAGGACAAGATTTATCCTTTTTCGTGACGAGATCCCGAAATAAAGATATTCAGTCGAAAATCGCCATTTTCAGGGCACGTTACTATGCGCCTTCTTACGGAAGGGCGAGAATGTAGAAATTGATAGTTTTATTACTATATGGTGATTACTTCCTCAAGAATATGTTGTGTAGGAAGGAAATAACGTTTATTTTACAGGAAAATTGGTTTATAAGCCAAAACATCCGTTTGCCGTTCGATACGCTCCTTGCCTCGACTGCTCGTCTTAAAAACCGACGGTGAAGTCTGCCGCCGCCTGTCAGCCATCCCGTCTGCCGCTCGTCCGTCGACCATCGCCTGCAAACCGTCCGTCTGACCATCCGTCCATCCGTTTGTTTATTGGCCTGTCTGCCGTGAGTAAGCCTGGCCCTTTGTCCTTGGTCCATATTTCCAATCGCGTTCGTCTGCTCCTCCTTATGTACGCTTGCCCACCTATCGTCCGTAAATAGGTTCGTCCACCCATTTACCTGCAATTCATCTACCCCTATCTACTTTGCTTTGTGGTAATTAATGACATTTATTTATTTTACGTCAAAAACAGTTAAAAACTGTGTGTGACCTGCTATGAGGAGAAGTGAATTACATTACATCGTTGTTACATCTCTGTCTCATATAAAAAGTTATCTAAAATTTGTCAAAAGTCTAGTTCGCTAAAACAAAGAACATCACGTGTAATTCAGAGAAGCCCCGCCGCGACGGCCTGCTTAGCCACGCCTCTTCGCAAAATGTTTATCGCTCTCCTGTAGAAACATCAGTATACACAGATGTCAAGGATTTCGCTGAGGTATATGCACTTACATGAGTCAGTATTTAAATTGTTGCATTATGCTTGGCAAATTTCTTAACATGCTCACCTGCAGTCAGTAAAAGCAAATGCCACGAATGTAAATAGAAAGCTCTCAATAACTTGACTCGCCACACAACAGCACAATAGTCATGACATGCACCAGTACGCATCTCACATTCAAGTCTCGGTTTTAAAATAAATATAACATTTATCACACAAAAAGTAAATTCAATGTAATGTTTATAGAAAAAAATATTTTTTACGGAAGAGCACACTGCAACACCTAATTTCAATTATTTCTCATAGCGCACTATATTTTTGTCGGACGAGGACATCACAAAAGAGCGCCGAAGCCATTTTAAGTTGCAACTGCAAACAGACAGATCAGGAAAGAGTCCCAATAAGACCCAACGACCACAGAATCTTCAGTTATGTTGCCAGCATAACTACCACTTTAGCTCACTCAGGAAAATCCTTCTATAAAGATCCTTTTTAACAGGGGGTAAGCATAGCCATGGGCCCCACAGAAGTTCGCGAATGAAAAAGATTCATTTTATTAGGCAATATGTCTAACAATGACCTAATGCCATCAGCCATTATAAAACTAGTGGTGCTACAACAGCACGTACTTTCTCGCCTTAAGTAATAGTTATGTAATACTATTTATACAACCGAATTAACATATCTCAGTCATCATTTTTGTAAAACTCATTACAAATCCATAACATTTGGTGAAAAAAACTAAATATGTTCAAACAAATATATATATAAAATAACATCTTAATTTTGCGAAACAAATTCCTAGTGACGTCTCGGGAATTTGACATCCAAAGCCCTCCAGTAAGCAAATTCAAGATGTGTTATTGTCTGTGAGAGAAAACGATGGTCAGCTGTTCGTTTACTTTTACCTTCTCACGATTCTTTCATGCGATTAGCTGAACTTGTGATGACGCTATCATTCGATACCGAAAAATGCTAATGTACAACATATAATTGTATTTCATATGAGCAATCCATATATCTGTTCATTTATTGTGTAACATTTATCACATAGAAAAAATTGTCGATGTTATGGTTTGGATTCCTTAAGTCCACATTATCCTTGGTAGGAGGATTTTGTTACATCATTTACTTACAAACAATTGGCTTTTCAATGAAAGAATACTAGTAAAGAGATATGTTGAAATTAAGGTGGTACAAGGAGATACTGCTGCCTTTTAAATTGAGATAAGGAGAATACAAGTCTTTATTTAAACCAGTAAACATGCAACAGAAGAAAACCAGTGTTCAGAACTTTTCAAAAACTCACTACGGAAAAATTAGCGTGCAGTTAACACTCCATTTTATGTACATATTATTGACAATTTCGGTGACAATACAACAAATTCTGAAAATGGGAAAAATGGTGAAAGAGAAAGGACTCTTATATAATTTCAATATATATTGTTTCATTTATGGATTTTTGTGTGAATTTTACAATAAAAATAAATAAAGGACAGTAAATCTCAAATTTTTAAAAAGTAAAAATAAATAAACATTTGTGTCTTACAAGTATTTATAAGTTTAGAGGCCAACAATGTTTATCATAATTATATTTTATATTAAAATCAACAACATTGCTAACAAAATTGGAAATACTAACAGCACTGCATACCTTTGATTTATATGTACATATATATATGTATACACAGCATGTATATATACATATGTGTATAAAGCAAAGAACTATTGTGTATTGTTTCCTAAAATTCCCAGATCTGTCTGTGCTAGAACAAATGACAGTACCTGACACCACCAATGGAGCACCTGGCTACTGATTTCAAAGACAGAATACAGAGGTGATGAATGATGGTATGTGTCAAAGAAGCGCAAGTTCTAAGTATTAATTCTTGAGATAAAAATTTTCAATGTACAAGCTTTACCAGATGAACTCAAGAACACAAACCTTCACAAAGAATGATTTAACCTATGAATATTTGATAGGAGTAATAAATGCTACAAAAAGACACATCAATTTCAAAGTCTGGATTTCTTTCAGAGAAATCTATCAAAGTATATTTACGTAAAGAGAAAATTTGCAATTTTACAACTACTACATAGAAGAATTACAGAGGAAAAGTTGAAAAATCTGCCCGAGTGCCAGATAGATAATTGAAAGCTTTTAAAGAAAGTTTTAGAAGATAAGCAACAAATGTTGAAGTAAAATATTTGAGAATAATTCTCAATGATTTTATTATCAATGTATTTAATGGAAGACACTCAAACGCATACCAATGGATAAGAAACAGTTTGAACATGACTGTGGAAGAAATTCTAAAATTTTCCTTGACAGATTGGTACTCGTGCTGATTTTGCAGAAATACACAGTAGATCAGAATGGAACAGTGGAAAAGAACGCACCTTATCAAAAGAAATCGAACTGTTAAAACAACGACAAAATGGGGATAATAAATGACAGCATATTTTCGAAAAAATTAATTAAGCTCAAAGGAAAAAACAAAAACCATAGTTACCTTGAGTGCTTGGCAATAAAAGAAGATTTATGATATATTAACAACATTGGCTATACTTGGAAGAATTTTGGTACACTCAATTATAAACAAATGCTGCTAAAAAATTTAAATATAAGCAAAACACATTAAAACTGGTGACATTGACATGCCTATCTGTCCCTATACAATTTAAAGTTAAATATAATGAAGAATTAAACCAAGAGGCAGACTGTTTTAAACAGGCATCAGTTCACAAACCTGATGAAACTTCCAAGATGACATAATAAATTGGTGAAATTAGAGACATAAAAAGGATCAAAGTGCACAGAACTACAGAGCAATGAAAAGCCTAATATTATGAAATGAAATTTTATTATAAAACAGAGAAAAATTCTCATTATCAGAAGAATTTAGTAAATATTACAAATATCATACAATACTTTTTTTGTTACCTGCTGGGAGAAACGCGGATGATAAATAAAGTAACACCATTCTCCTATAGAGAAAAATATAAACATAAACATAGAGAAGATTTGTGAAACTTGTGACATCCAGCTTAAAGATAAATCATGAAGAAAATCAAAATTTGGATTAATGTCACACCTAGGTCAACAACATTACCCACAAGATAGTTTCTGTGATACCATCAGGAGTTACAGAGGATCCCAGTCAGCAAAAAGAATACCTACACCTACTGGTCGACCATTTCACCAAGATATGCTTATATTTTATAATCAAAAAATCAAAGCCCTTTGATGATTTCGTAAAACTAACTGAGGAAGTAACAAAAAACCATGATGTACAGATGGTACTAACATATCAGTATCAAAATCAGTTAAGTTAAACATACCCAAATGGCATCCAATAGTTTTACTATAGATATATAAATGATATAATGAAAGATTAAACCAGACTTTGGTAGATAAATAAGATGTATTATGAATGAAACGGACAAGGGCTACTGTACTGGGACAGCTATTGTGAAAAAAGCTGCGGAGAAATATGAGACAGAACATGCAGTGACATAAGCCTCAACAAAATACTCTAGAGGTAAAACCATAAATATCCTACCACATGATTAAAATAAAATGCACAGACAGATTTTCTAAATCTTCACTCAAAATCTAATAAAACCTCATAATGACAAAAAATATTCTGACCTACACAGGAGACAAATTGAATTGAAAAGGAGATCTTGTCTACATAGAACATGAAAGTCATACAGATGAAGAAATTAGATGAATTGAGAATTGGGCCATACTCGATATTGGGACAATCTAGAGTCAATCTATGAAGTCAATACCAGACACACAGAACAAAGAATCACATTTCTATGATATAAACGCAACTCAATAGTAAGGTTTTGATGATTGAACAATTACGAAGAGTTAATATAGTTTGCTGCTTGTACCCGGCTCTGCTTTGGTGTAATGCGAGCATTTGGACTTTTACAGCTTTCATAAACGAAATTATCCATTACGTCAGATATTTCACTGTATCACCAAACAGTTACATTAAAACTTTTAGAAGTTACATAGAAGTTTCCAGTTAATAACAAAAACAAATACGTGGTATTATACATGTTCATAACCTATTTCTTAATTGGCTAAATATTACCATAAAATAAAACGACTCACAGTTATTAACAAGACGAGTCACAGAAAAGCGAAAACTACTAACGCAATTAAAACAATCTTCGAATACAGGTGGTCCTCTCACGAAACCTCTATTTCACTCGTTCACCATTGGGATTTTGCCACACACGCAATGCAACACGTGAATAACTGGATTGGTCAGTACGGTGGCCTGACATGAGCACTACCCTTTCACTACTGACAACCAGTACGATGTGAATAGTATTGTATATCCAATCACTTACCTTTATTTACAGTATTTATGCTCTAGCACTTACAATCTAAACTTACACATTAACAGTGACGTTTTCATAGTCTGCCAGACGAACTTGCACCGGCTCGTCAGATTCGCAGTTACAGTTACACTTTTTCCCCGCGCACACATACACACTCACACGCACACACACGCACTCGATGACGTCTCATCGGCGGGTACGCGTACGGTTGTTTCAAGGCTGTTCGAAGAGATGACTTCCTTGGTGGTTAAAGTGATAAGAGAACCTGAGAGTGACCAGGATATTCGACTTTTTTGATTGATTGATTGATTTTGTCGTGTTTCCGGGCGCGTCAACTGCTTCGGTCATTAGTCCCGTAAGTGTAGTGCATGTTTTTTCTCGGGAGATGGCGGATGATCTTCCCCTCGCTGGATGGCGAGATCCGGCACCGACCTACTGTCGGCTAGCGGGGTTTCCCTTTCAACCAGGACTCTCCCACCAGCGGTGCACCGCCCCAGCCGGGACAAGCTCTAAACTCTCGACCGGTCTCCCGGAATATGTGGTAGTGCAGTGCATGTTAGTGTAAGTGAGTGTGTAAGGGGAGAGGATAGGACAAGGAAGGGGAAGGACAGATCGCGCGCGGTCCGTGGCCCGTTTGGTAGGGTACTGCTCCGGCATTCTCCTGGTGTTGGCCGGAGAAACCACGGAAAACTACCGATCAGAGCAGCCGGCCGCTAGAATTCTCCTCCAGACAGCGACTGAATTCGACCTAGCTGAAAAGCTAGTGTCGAAAATCCTGCCACCGTCAGGACTAGAACCTAGGACCTCCCGGTCAGAGGCGCTGCAGTGGAATCAGTTGATGCACTGAGCTACCGCTCCCTGTGAGATTCGACTTTGTTTCACGGGTGATTGATTGATTGATTAGTGATTCCGTGTGCGTCAACTACCAAGGTCATTCGACCCGGAAGTATAGTGCGCGCTTAATCGCGGAAGATGGCTGGATCTTCCCCCGCTGGATGGAGAGATCCGGCGCCGACCTACCATCGGCTAGCGGGCTTTTCCGCAACCATTCGGAATTTACCCCAAAAGCTACTTGTGACGTCTTCAAAAGTATTCCAGTCGTGTCTTCCTGTGTCTGTCACAAACCGGATTCCGGTAAGTGTGTAAATCCAAATTAATTAATGTTCTGCAGCATCCACACACGACTTTCTTACATGCATTCACCTTAATTCAAGGGAAATCTTTTTAATTGTATTCGTATGTCAACTTTAATAGAACTTTACTAGGTTGTTAATCGTTTCAGAAATTTGATTGCTTCAGTTTTACTTTCATGTTAATTTATTTCCGTAACATCAGGGCTTCCCAATGGAATCGGTTACGACCCCGGAGGATTTGATGACATTTTCAAGAGGGTCAACGATGATCCAAGGGTTGATTGGGAGTCGATATCCAAGAAAGAACTGGTGATCAAGACAAGTTGCCATTGATTACAAAAAAAATTTGGCTTCTTTTTTTTGTAGCTAGACTGGTGCTAAACAAAGATAGAGCGGGAAACTGGTGCACCTCATCTGACCGAAGTCAGCGGATTCTAATAACAATCCCCGGAGATAAGGTTCGGCATATTCTTATGACAATTAGATTTAAAATTCTGAATTTAACGTTTAGAACTCGCAGATAGGGTCCCCATTTCAACTTTCTACATCGGGATTCCGAGAATCTAGTCTCCCCACTGCTTAGGATGTTTAGAAAACTAATGACATTATAATGGGTATCACAAAAGAGTATTCTCCACACTGCATTAATGTTATGGCGAGTTATTAAAACACACTCAACATTTTGTACCTTTTGAACAATAATGCAGATTATAAACTCAACTACTCGGAGGCAGAAGCACTTTCGATTATTGGTAATTAAGATGTTTTCTAAAATATGGGAATGTGAAATTGTTAACTCTACATCATTCACTTGTTATTTTTTGTGTTATGATTATCTATGCTGTATATTATAGAGAAAAATGTAAGGGAGTCGATGAACCAAAAAATTCTTTTAAAAGGAGTCTGCAATTAAAAAGACTAAGAATCTGTGGTATATACGCAGACGCAAATTAATTTCGATTTTTCTGTTTTATTTATTTATTTTTTGAATAAGAACGAATGATCCCTGATTAACCTGTGCGTAAATAATTTTATATCTATGTTTAAAAATATAATTATACTATAAATATCATTCTATCATTCAATATCTAATAATATCATTCAACTCCATCACACGATGTTGACAACGTCACAAAAATACTCTCCACAATTTTGAAAGAGTATTGGACAAACCAATAATTATTGTTCCATGCTGTGATCAGTGAAGCAATATAATTTTTCTGTGGACGTTGTGTCCAGCCAACTTGCTGTTATCTTTCAAAGAATTTTTCTCTATCACTAAATTTAAAATTTATTTTGTTTGTTGATACGTAGTAGTTATTTACAACATATTGTAATTGAAATATCAAAAGATTTTCGTTATTGTAGAGTATTAGTAAAAGCTATATTTGTGAATATGTGTCATCGGATTTTGAGGTGGGGTAGGGGACGGAAGTGCCAAGAGTCTGTCCTTGGGGTACTCCATTGATTATGATAATAAGGTAGTCCCACATTTTGCATGAGGATAAAAATATTACTTTAAACAATCCTTCCCTGTTCAATATGTTACCTGCAATATTGTCCTCAATAACAAAAAGTGTGGGTGGCCACTCCCCAGTGTCTCAAGCCCGCGTATACCGTGGCGCCATCGCGCGCCGGCGCGGGGACTAACGCGGGCGGCGCCACATAACGTATATATGTGTGTGGGCGGGGCGCTGTGTCGTGGACGTCCCAACGGGCGGCGCCGGAGCCCACGAACCTCTCCGGCACGCCCCCTCCCATCCCACCCCCGTTCATCGTGTTGCGGCTCCGTTTCGTTACGGCGATCCCCGCTCCAACCCCGCGGGAGACAACCCCGCTTCACTTACGAACCAACTCCGCTGAGCGCCAGCTCCCCGCTCCGCAACACTCCTTCCTACTCCCGAGTCCCACCACTACCTCTGATGATGTTTCCCATAACACACAATGAAGTAGTTTATCTTTCCGGTTCCGTCATTTCAGTCATCGATCAATCTGTGATCGCCTGAACAGCTGTAAAAAATTACAATAATTTTCTGGTTGCATTTTCACAGTTTCGTGACATTTAGATATTACATTAGAGTGGAACACGTTAATGTTAGAAAGTAATGTGAAAGTGCAGTAGAGATATTTTAAAAATAATTTCGCGAAAAGTTAGTAGGACCATTTCACCCCATCACAAAACTGTATAGCCCATAATTTGCCGCATTCTTGCCGTTCTTAAGATGTGAAAACAAAAAATTTGCCGCAGGTCATTTTCTCAAAAAAAAAAAATCGATGGTCCTGCTAACTTCCATTGGAAGTTAGCAGGACCACACATCTAAATCCGCTAATAATGTAAGCATACACACCAAAAAGTACTCCAAATTTGCCGCTTTTAT
>CAXIVR010000007.1:9451325-9523825 GCA_964035755.1 Teleogryllus oceanicus
CTCTCACACGGCGCGTTGTCAGACGTGGGTGGCGTGTCCGAGAAATGTTGATAATGAGTTTCTTGGAATTACAGAATTTTCAGAATTTTTCGTATCATTCTGTATAGATTAGTAGTTTTATGTTTTGACACTTATTTATTATTATTAGGTAATAATGCAAATATTTTAAAATATATTTGAAATTTAAGAAGAAATGTTCTTAAACAATTTATATAATTGTGTCTATTAATAATTTGTTGGACCGAATACCGAAATAATAGCGGTAAAAGTATTTATACCGGTATAAAAATACCTTTATCTCTATTATACCTTTATTCAAAATACCTTTAAAAATACCGGTATAAGACGTCAAATACCGGTATTTTTAGAGGTATTTTCCTTTATCCGACGTCTATACCGGAAAAATTTTAAAGGTAATATACCGGTATTCTCTCATCAAAATACCGGTAGTTTCATACGAAAATACCGGTACTTCAGTAGAATCGTACAGGTATTTGGGGGAAATTCATTATGATTTTTTCCGTTGAGATGTCTCATTGTCAGAGGAAATAACTATTTACACGGCAGAGTTTCTTATCGGAAGGCCCTAGAGTTCGAGTCCCGAGGGTGGCGGATTTTCGACACTAGGCATATTCTAGCTAGGTCGAGTAGCTGTCCCGGCGGGCCCGTTACATGAAGAAAAACTCCCTTCGCCAAATACCTTTACGAATGCGGTTGCATCCGCTCAACCCCCTCGCCGAGGAGAGAAACGGCCACGCCGTGTCAGGACATCTCGCACGCGGAAAAGGTGCGTCATGACGTCTTCAGATGGCATCCCGCAGGTAGAAGTGAAAAGTCCCGGTACGTCTGTGCACGGCATCCCATGTTGAAGGGTTAAAGCAAGAGATTCTGGTGGTTTCCGATTATTTTGAGGTCTAAATACCAACTAAAATAATTCTTATTCCTTGTGAACGGTCAGAACTTTGTCATGAGTTTAGTAATTTTTTTCACGTGGTGTTTCCAAGGAAAATATGGGAGAAAAACTACAAATATTGTTTATAAATGTTACAAGTATAGTAGTTCAAATAACACCTTGCAGTGCTTGGTTTATTGTTATTTACATGTCAGTAGCAAATGAGTCATTAACTGTTTATTTAGACGAAAAGGTACATACACTTTGTTTCTATTATTAACAAAGATCTATAAAAAGAAAGGCATTTCCAAACCTTAGGTTTTAGAGAGCATTGGCATACTTCCTGTTTTGGGTCCCGATGAGTTGGGATTCCTTGGGCCTGCGGATTTTCCCCGGCCGCTCGAGAGAAACAACGTCCAGCTTTCCCACGAACTTTGTCTAATCCTCACTTGCAATATTTCAAACAATAACGGTTCAATTTCGTGAAATTGTTACGACAACTATAACTGCTAATAGTAGTTTCACGAGCTGTTCCCGCGTGGCTGTGAGTGGACGTGTACCTTGTGGAGAAACATTTGATGTGATTAAGGTATTTTAGAAGAACAATGTATAAGAAATGGGGGAAACCTTCACAATTTAGATCATGAACTAATAGTTTATAAGTATTAAATATATAGTTTATAATAAGTATATATAAGTATATAATGGGTAAAAAATATTTTGAATATAAAAAGTTAGTGGTAGGAAAAATTGGAAGGAAAAAAGGAAAAATTTTAACAGCTACTAATTATGTTTGGGAACGGATTTCAAATAGCATTTGGGGGAAAATTAAGCCAACTACATTGCATTCGTACATGACGAATAATCGGTTCGATATAAAACCCAATTGATTGGTCCATCACCGTCTCACGAAGAATCTGCAGAAAGTTCAGAGAGCTCTTGTAATACAAGTAGCATTGAAGAATATTTTACACTAACAATACCAGAAGAGATTTTAAAAAATTTGCTCACTGAAAAATGGTACATCCGTTCAAGTCAGGGTAAAAAACATAAAGTTGGAGAACTGTCCTAAAGAATCCAGAATGGACAGAATACATCGCAAAAAAATTTATGAAGATCCGGAAATAAGTTTGTTTACCTTTTAATTATCGTACTTTTGTTTATCTTTCTTCGTAAGCGAAACCACAGATTCTAATTATCGTCCGCTTTTAAACTAATGGGCATAGTTTATATATTGCACTCAGGTAGCATGGCAACAAACGTCTTTTTGCTAATAAGGTGTTATTTTATTGAAATTTGCGGAATTCCAAATTAGTTACAATCTGTTATGTCATTATATGTATGAATGAATTTTTTACGGCCATTGGTTCAGGAGGAAACATGTCTTTTCTTTGTGCAGGGAGCTTCCTAGACTTAAATTTCTGGGGTTCGAAACTGAGTATTTTGAACTAACCGGTCCGCGGCAAATTTTTTTATTACAGATTACATTTTGCAACGCTTAATGTCAAATTTTGGCGTACACTATAAAATGTTGCGGCTGTTGGTTCAGGAGGAAACTTGTTTTTCCTTGCGCAGGGAGATTTCAAGACTTCAATTTCTGGGGTTCGAACCTCGATATTTTAAACTAACCGGTCCGAGGCAAATTAATTAATTACAGATTACTGGTTCCAACACGTAAGGGCAAATTTTTGCATAGAGTATGAATTGTTACGGCTATTGGTTCAGGAGGTAACGTTTCTCTTCATTGCGCAGGGAGCTTCCAAGACTTCAACTTCAAAAAGGTATCGTACATTTTCCTCTCGGAGGGAGCTTCCAAGAGTTTAAATTCTGGGGCTGGAACCCTGGTATTGTAAACTAACCGGTCCGAAGTGTCAGTATATGTATGAATGAATTTTTTACGGGCATTGGTTCAGGAGGAAACGTGTCTTTTCCTTGCGCAGGGAGCTTCCAGGATTTCGGGAGGGGGCTTCGAAGAGTTTAAATTCTGGGGTTCGAACCTAGGTATTTTAAACTAACCGGCCCGCGGCAAAGTTTTTTATTGCATAAAACCAATAGCAACGGTTAGGAGCAAATTTTGTCATAGACAATGAAATGTTAAGGTTAATAGTTCAGGAGGTATCGTGCCATTTCCTCGCGGAAGGGGCATCCAAGAATTACATTTCTGGGGTTCCAACCTGAGTATTTTGAACTAACCGGTCCGCACCAATATTTTTGATTGCAGATTACAATTAGCAACATTTAGAAGCACATTTTGGCATAGAGTATGAATTGTTAAGCGTAATAGTTTAGGCGGTATTGTGCCTTTTTCTCGCGGAGGGGGCTTCCAAGAGTTTCAATTCTGTGGTTCCAACCTGGGTATTTTAAACTAACTGATCCGCGGCAAATTTTTTGATTGCAGATTACAATTAGCAGCGTTTAGGCACAAAATTTTGGCACAGAGTATGAATTGTTAAGGCTAATAATTTAGGAGGTATCGTGCCTTTTCCTCGCGGAAGGGTCTTCCAAGAGTTTAAATTCTGGGGTTCGAACCAGGGTATTTTAAACTAACCCGTCCGCGGCAAATTTTTGATTGCAGATTACAATTAGCAGCGTTTAGGAGCAAATTTTGGCAAGAGTATGAATTGGTAAGGCTAATAGTTTAGGAGGTATCGTGCCTTTTCCTCGCGGAAGGGTCTTCCAAGAGTTTAAATTCTGGGGTTCGAACCTGGGTATTTTATACTAACCGGTCCGCGGCAAATTTTTTATTGCAGATTACACTTAGCAACGTTTAGGACAAATTTGGTAGAATGAATTGTTAAGGTAATAATTTAGGAGGTAGGGGTTCCAATTTAAATTCTGGGGTTCGAATGGGTATTTTATACCAACCGGTCCGCGGCAAATTTTTTATTTGCTTTTTTTTTTTTTCCGGGCGAATCCATTTTATAGATCAAAGAAACGAGTTTGGCTGCTTCACAAGGTCTAGTCCAACCCCTGTGAAGTGTCCTAAACTAGGGTTTACACAAACACACTACGCCCTACCCCTGTCCTTATTCATTTCCAATTCTGGCCGCTGGGTAGTGACGCAGGAGCGCGTAGCAGGAGGCGCGTACGCGGAGATGCTACCTGGCAGCTCTCTTGACAACTAACTGCGACGTGACGCGACGTGATAGAAAGTTATAATGGAGAATTACTCCACAAGCGCGCAATGTAATGGAGAATTACTCCCCAGCGCAAAGCGTTCAACGCCCCTTAAGGGTCTTGAAGATGCGTTGCGTCAAGTTGTAGACGCAATAAATTTAAAAAAATTATGTTTTTTATTATTTTTAAATTAATTGAGTGAAACCATTGTTTTCTTTCAAAAACAAGATTGAGTTTTTTTTACCGAACAGATTGCTCAAGACAAAAACAATAGACATCGTGCAAGAAACTATCATTTCGTTCAAAACTAAACAATATTTTTCGACGTTTGCGATCGATCGTATAAAAATTCTGCCATTACGAATAATTATTTCATTCCTACTCTGTATGGTTATTGTATTGAACCAAAGCCATATTTTGCACTCTTAATGCCAATATGTATTTTTAATTGGTTTTTCACTAGTTGAATGTGGCGTCGGCGAAGCTGAAAATTGTTGTTTTTAATTCATGTGTTAAAAATGTCTAAATGTCATGTATAGTTTTGTTCAAATAAGTTCTTAATGTCTCTAGCATTAAACACACAAATGAATCGTAGCTGATGTTATACTCTCGTTCAAAACTTCCCATCATCTAATGGCTTTGTATGTTGTCTCCTTACGGTGTAGAAACCGGTAATATTGCAATTTCAAAATTGTAATTGCCGTAAAAAGTACTTGCAGGCATGCATAATGCGAATAGTTAGAATTTAGTACGCTACATTTTGTGCGGTTTTTTGTTAATATGCATAAAAACGCACATACAAGATAACTTGTAAGCAGTTCTGTAGTTATTCTATAATACTAATACAAGATCATTCTCAATGTGCTCCGAAAATTCTGTCGCACCATCTTTTAAAATTACATTTGATTCTTGGCGAGATTTGTTCAACTCTTCAATGTTTTTGTCTCCTACATTTTGGATATATTAAAACTCTAAAAAACTTAGTCTAATTTCGTTCATTTATACGTCTGCTTTTTCTTTATTAATCGTTTTGTATATGCTGTAACATTACAGACTTCTATAATAATAAATTTAATAATGAATATTAATGTATTTTCCATAAAATTAAGGCATTATTTCACAGTAAATGTCATTTTGTAACATTGATATATTACTTTGGTATTATAAATTCTGTGACGTCATTCTCATGTTCAGTACCGCAAATTACTTTGTTTAAACCGTTTTCCAGATAGTACATGGCTGTATTGATATTCCAGCAAACATTGTTTTAATGTATGCTTATTGAACTACGTCTATTGTAATTCTAAGTTCAGGTTCACACCAAGTACACATTATTATTTATATATGTAAATATTCCTTTTATTTATTTACAGGCAAATAATAAAGACTTTTTTATATCAGTTGAGAAATTAAGTTTTTCTTAGAGAACCTTTAGTAACAATTAAAATGAACTTAACTTTAAGGTGGAGTTATATTTATATATTAGCTGTGCCCAATCCCCAAGAGCTATGTAATTTAAGTAGCATTGATAGGTGGGTTTAGGGGATAACAACCCCTGACCTTTCATACAGGATAATGAAACTACATGAATTGTCTGCAGTTTATCACCGACTCCAGATGCAGGTGCACTGCTTTAAAAAATTGGAAGAAACAGATATATACCAAAATATAAATATCATTGAAAACAACCAAGCACATATTGGGTATATATTACAAAATATACAAATAAAAAACTATTGTTCTATGGACGTTATGTAAGCTTCTTTTGTTGGTGCGAGCGTCTGTAGTCAGTGGTCGGGGACTCAACAGGTAGGCGAGAGGGGGCGAGAATTGAGCGCACCAATTGTGCAGTGCGCTGTTGCCGGAAGAGGGCAGGCGAGTGGTGTAGAACAATGTCTATTGGCTTGGTGATGTTCAGCATCAGAGTGGTAAGACTGCATGCATGGGACATGATCAGCTGCGTCTGCAGGAGTATTTTGGAGGGTAAATGTAATGGACGATGCAAATCAACAGTCTATTTCTCTGTGAGGTCCTCTTGATGGAATGAGTGCCTGCAGTTCACCGTCGGTAGAAGAGAACGCTGGGTTGGGCGAGTAGCCCAAAGCCGCGTCAATTGGCTAGGTGACGCCCACTATCACAGTGGTGAGACTGCATGCATGGGACATGATCAGCTGCGTCTGCAGGAGTGGTTTGGAGCATAAATGTAATGAAGTGTGCAAATCAACAGTCCATTGCTCTGTTAGTTCCTCTTGATGGGATGAACGCCTGCAGAAATGCGCCTGCAGTTTACTGTCGGTTGAAGAGAACGCTAGGTTTGGTGAGTAGCCCAGAGCCGCGTCTGTTGACGAGGCGACGCCCACTATCAGAGTGGTGAGACCGCGTGCATGGTACATGACCAGCAGTGTCTGTAGGAGAAGCGCGGGACGTAAATATAATTAAATAAGCAAGTCAACAGTCTATCGGTGTGCTGGCTCCTCCTAAAGTGTTGAGCGCTTGCAGTTCACCATCGGCAGAGGAGGGCGCTGGGGCGGGCGAGTGGTGTGGAGCCGCCTCCAAGGCCTTGGTGACGCCCGGCACCAGAGTGGTGACGCCTGGTGCTTGATAGAGGCTCAGTTGCGTCTGCATCAGTGGTCCGGAGCTCCGAGGGTTCTCCTGAGAGTCAACATCACGCGTCTAGAAACGTGCGAAATATGGTTGCTGAAATAATTAGTGGTGGTACAGAATGGCACAGGTAGTAAAGTTTTCTAATTTCCTTGGTGTGGACTGGCTTTATGGTCTTGCCCGTAAGCCGCATTTATAGTAATGCTTATTGTCATGCATTTTCTTAAAAACGGCTTCAAATGTTTCAACGAAAATTGCTATTTAGGACGAGGTTGTACTCTTATTTAATATTCTTAAATTAATATTTCGGTTCTGCTAATAGGAAACCGAAAAAATTAGAACATGTTAAAAACAATGTACTTTGAGCGACGATAGATGGCCGTTGGCAAGAGGGTGGAGCAAGTCCGTAAAGGCAGTGCTTACCAAGGAAATTATAAAATTTTACTTTGAAAAGTCTGTGCCATTCTGTAGCACTAATAGTTCGTTATCGGCCAGGCAATGAATTGTTTTCTGCTGAAAATCCGCCTATTTTTCGCCTAGCATTACCTAACTTTTTCAATACTATGTATATTACTCTACTATAATACTATACTACATTACTATAATATACTATGTATATTACAGTACGTATACGAAAATGTAAAAAGTGGGTTAACAACACAGTCCAGTACATGAAAGCACTCATTCTCGCTAATGCAATAATTGACAAGCCGCGTATATATAAATCGCCGCTATTGTAAATATTAATCTTGCAAAGAATATGTCAAAGATATACATTTTTTAATTGTTGCAGTTTTCTGATACAGTGAATTTACCACTATACCGAGAAAAAGTTTAAAGAAAAAATTTGCAGCCATTTTGAGGCAAACGTTTTTTTAAAAAATCTTTTTATATTGCTCACATTTCACTTACAATTACGGAACCACTACTTATATTTTTAAAAACATTTTCACAACGTTAAAGAACGAATTGCGACGAACAAGTTTCTGTGGAAACATCTGGGTAAATTGTGGGGAACATCTTTTGAACAAAAAATTCCGTATCTCCAGTATTATGGTTGTAGGTAGACGCCGAAATGTTTCAAACTTTCACAATTGTTCAGAGTTGACAGTGCAAATCGGACCTATCCATCTTTATTAGTGTATTTCACTTTATTCTTAAAAGATACGTAAAAAACAAATTTGGAGCCTTTTTTGAGAAAAGTTTAAAAAGATACCAGGGGATTCCTGTTAAGTACCCCTAAAATTTACAGAAGGTTTTTAAAATCGCAGTTTCGAGACCGGTCAGATATTTTTTCTTTTTCTTTGGCTGGACGACCCGCTGATGGACTTGGCCGACCAGCGGTGACCAATCCTTTTGGCCACGGGGTAAGGGGTTCGTGTGGTTAGCCCAAAGACATCACTTTACCGTATAGTGTCTTTAATCCTTATGGTGGGCTTTCTCATCCTCACACACCAATAGGCACTGGCACATTTGTAAGGAAAGCGCACAGGTATAATTTGCAACGGCCGGGAATCGAAGGCGGGATTGCGGCGTGGAAAGCGAACACGCTAACCAGCATTCCACCGACGGAGGCATCGGCCAGATCTACCTGGGAATATTCAGAAATCATTCTACTAGTAGTTTAGGCGATAGTGTTGTTTGCAAACGGACGTTTTTCGGTATTAGTCGATCGCAAAATGTGAATTACTTTTGAAATCTCGAATTCGACTTTCCACAGCTTTCTATAGTTTTCTCTACTTTATGAATAATTACTTCATACGTACCTACGTTTAGGAGAAAGTAAAATCTATCTATACACATCACCTTGTGTGACTAGCATACGTTTATTTTATTGGAAACCACATTTTGGAAGGTGCAACGAATATTCGAATCATATATCTACGCATCCTAAACTGATAAACTTTCTTGCAAAGCTCACTGAACTTCTTAAAAATAACATATTTATTACTTAACGTGTTGGAGGTATGTAATATTTGTTCATTTATTATCGTCCTTCTATGTAATTAGTATTCCTTGATCGGACAATTTTGAGCACTTGACAGTTTTGTTTTGTCTTCTGAACGATTATTGGCACCCATAGTAAGTCAACCCTTAGTTACTCGTGCTATGTTTGGTCACACAAGTGCCCGCACGGCGTACTTTGTATGCCAAGCATATTTTGTTAGAAAAATGAATGCGGTAAGGCCTGAACAATTTTTTGATATAATTTTTATTTAGTTTGATTTGAAATGCGTGTATATATATATATATATATATATATATATATATATTACAATTTTAATTAATAGCATATTTATCTTCAGAACAATTTTTGCATTTGATGACTTTGTTTGCATTTGATGACTTTAAAATTAAGTATTGTGGTTTTTGCTCTTCCACAAATGTGACAGTGATTTTTTTAATTTTGGTGGTTATTCCTTATTATCACAACTTCCAGTTTTTAAAAATTTGCTGACAAGCGATGTTTTATTCCACTTTGTAACCATATCTTTTCCAATGAAAACATTTCTATACTCCAAATCGCTGCTTGAATAATCACTAGCAAAATCAAGCTCAAAACACGCGTCACGTTCTCACTCGGCCACTGGAACTTCTTCCTCAACTACACTTGCAGGATCGCAAAATCTTCTGGTGATTCCTAATGTAGTAATTCACATATCTATTTTTCCGCTAAATTACTCATCTCTTTATTGTTACTAGTGTAAAACAAACAAATAAGTTTAGATCAATATTATAAGAAAAGAAATTAAAATCCTGTGATAAAAGAAAATGAAAACTCACATTGTACCCACACGGCGTAGAGTACGCCAACGGACACATTCCAACGGAAATACAATCGTCTAGCCACTGCAGTAAATCTCACATAACTGAGTATCGAGGAGATATTTAGATATATATTTAGTCAAAAACAGTAGAATACTGTATGTGACGTATGGGGGAGAAAATCATCTGAGCACGCTTTCTTGAGTTTCAGAATCCCTTCCAAACAATTTAACTAATAATAGTTGAAAAGTGAAAAAATAACAGTAATAACAATAATGATGATGATGATAGTAATAATAATAATAATAATAATAAAATAATAATAATAATAATAGATTTAAAAAGCGAGAGATTAACATTTCAAAAACTAGATTTTTTTCGTTTCCGAGTTATAGAAACCTTACTTGCAACGATAAACGAACTGCAGATTTGGTCTTTCTGTATTGTTAACTAAATAGAAACTCACCCTAAGCTCTACTACCACTACAAGCAAAAATAAAGCTCAACAAAACGTGCGCATAGTGAAGTTACATTTACATCCAGAAGCAAATCAAGGGGCATCATCTCAGCATTTGCTCAATGGATTAGGGAAAATGGATTGGACAAAAACTCGATCGAGATGGGGGTCATTGATCCGGAATTAGAAGTACATTACTTGTTACAGACATATTAAGTCTTTTTTTTTTTAATTATACTACAAATGTAAACTAGTTCATTATACTATATCATTATTTTAAGTAAACATTATTTTTCTTTTAGACGATCAGTACAATCTCTTAATTGTATAGAAACAGTTATGCAGAAGAATAGATTTTACTTTTAACGTAAATTTGTGTATCAATTTTAATTGTTTAATTACATCTGGCAATGCGTTGTAAAGTAATGTACATGTATTGTATGTGGATTTCTTGAAGTAAGCTGTTGATACTGACACTTGACGAACATGATTTCTACGTCGTGTGTTGTAACTATAAATATCAGTATCACATGAAAATGTTCCCACCGTTAAATAAGTCAGTTTTGACAAATACTACAGATTTGTAAATAAATAGGCAAAGCAATGGTAAGATTCCAAGCTCAATGAAAAGAGGCTTGCAGGGATGGCATTTTTTCATTATTTGGATAATTTTCTTTTGCAATCTAAATGTCTGGGCACTAAAGGAGCTTCCCCAGAATATTATGCCATATCTCAGGCAGGAATGTACATTTTCAAAACACACGCAACGAGCTGCATGAAGGCTGATAGAATTGGATAGAATTCTGCCTTTTGCGATGTTAGGTCAAATGTGAGAATGCGCGCTGATGTTATCTGACACCAAAGGTGATAACAGTTCCAGTGGCGATCAAAGTACGCCAGCGCAGGTAACTAAGGGTTAAAAGCTAAACTGGATAAACAGGTTGCTGAGTAATACGTAGCAATGATTCGCATTGATTTCACAAATGTAGACTAATTTGTGAATTTGGTTGATTGATTGATTGATTAATGTTTCCGGGTGCGACAACGGTTTAGGTCATTAGTCTCATAAGTATAGTACATGTTTTTTCTCTCGGGAAGTGTAGGTGATCTCATTGTAGATGGCAAGATCGGGTTTTTGTTCAGTTTCCCTGATCCATTGAGCAAATGCTGAGATAGCCCCTTGATTTGCTTCTGGACGTAAATGTAGCTTCACTTTGCGCACGTTTTGTTGAACTTTCCTTTTGCTTGTAGTAGTAGTAGAGCTTAGGGTGAGTTTCTATTTTGTTAATACAGAAAAATCAAATCTGTTTGTTCCTTTACCGTTAAAAATTAATTTTCCATAATTTTGCAACGAAAATATCTAGTTTTTGAAATGTTAATCCCTCGCTTTTTTAAATTTATTATTATTATTATTATTATTATTATTATTATTATTATTATTATTACTATTATTTTTCATCTTTCAACTATTAATAGTTAAATTGTTGGGAAGGGATTCTGAAACTCAAGAAAGCGTGCACAGATGATTTTCTCCCCATACGTCACATACAATTTTTGACTGTTTTTGACTAAATGAATAAATGAATAAATAAATAAATAAATAAATAAATAAATAAATAAATAAATAAATAAATAAATAAATAAATAAATAAATAAATAAATAAATAAATAAATAAATAAATAAATAAATAAATAAATAAATAAATAAATAAATAAATAAATAAAAAGATCCTACGATGACGTTGACCTGCACGTCGGCTAGCAGTGTTTTTCCCAGCAAAGTATCTCGGGCAAAGAATCAACAGCGGGGCACCGCACCAGTTCAAATCTAAACTCCCCACTGGTTTCCCGACGTGTGTGGTAGTATGTAATTCTCTGTGTGTAAGTAAGTAAGTAAGTAAGTATGGTATGGAAATACAACAAGAAGTATGAGCGATAGATGGCTCGTTTCTTAGGGTACTGCTCCGGCATTCGCCTAGTATTGATCGGAGAAACCATGGAAAACTACCGATCAGAGCAGCCGGCCTCTAGAATTCTTCTCCAGACAGCCGCTCCTCCAGACAGACATGAAGGAACGAACATTACATACCTCCAACATGTTAAGTAATAAATATGGTATTTTAAGACGTTCGATGATGGGTATATATACAGCTGGTTAACTTAAAATGCGACAGAATTCGTCCTATCTGCGCAGCTAGTGTTGAAAACCCTACCACCAACGGGGAGCGGTAGCTCAGTACATCAACTGATGTCACTGCAGTGCCTCTGACCGGTAGACATCCGAGGTTCGGATCCTGACAGCGGCAGGATTTTCGTGATTAGCTTTTCAGCTAGGTCGAATTCAGTCACTGTCTGGAGAAGAATTCTAGCGGCCGGCTGCGCTGATCGGTAGTTTTCCGTGGTGTCTCTGATCAACATTAGGCGAATGCCGGGCAGTACAAAAACGAGCCACGGACCGTGCGCGAACTGTTCTTCCTCTTCCTTGTCCTATCCGCTCCCCTTACACACACACTTACACTAAAATGCACTACACTACCACATATTCTGGGATCGGGAGCTGCAGCTCAGTGCATCAACTGATGCCACTGCAGCGCCTCTGACCGGAGGTCCTAGGTTCGGGTCCTGACGGCGGCAGGATTTTCGTGATTAGCTTTTCAGCTAGATCGAATTCAGTCGCTGCCTGGAGGAGAATTATAACGGCCGGCTGCTCTGATCGGTAGTTTTCCGTGGTTTCTCCGATCAACACCAGGTGAATGCCAGAGCAGTACCCTACCAAACGGGCCACGCGATCTTTCCTTCCTCTTCCTTGTCCTATCCTCTCCCCTTATACACACATACACTAACATGCACTACACTACCACATATTCCGGGAGAAAGTTCGGGAGCTTAAAGCTTGTCCCGGCTGGAGCGGTGCCCCGCTGGCGGTAGAGTCTTGGTTAGGGGGAAATCCCACTAGCTGACGGTAGGTCGGCGCCGGATCTCGCCATCCAGCGGGGGAAGATCACCACCATCTCCCGAGCACTACACTAACGGGACTAATGACCAAAGCAGTTGACGCGCTCGGAAACATGAAAAAAGCAAACCAAACCAAACATATTCCGGGAGGCCGGTCGGGAGCTTAGAGCTGGTCCAGGCTGGGGCGGTGCCCCGCTGGTAGGAGAATCCTGGTAAAGGGAAACCCCACTAGCCGACGGTAGGTCGGCGCCGGATCTCGCCATCCAGCGGGAAAAGATCACCGCCATCTCCCGAGAAAAAAGCACTATACTTACGGGACTAATGACCAAAGTAGTTGACGCGCCCGGAAACCTCAAAAAATCAGTCAATCAACCCTGCCGCCACCGTTGGGGTTCATTGCTCGCCTGGTAGTATCGCGCGCGCAGCAGCATGGCGAACTCGTAGGGCGGGCGGGGCGCGGGCGGCGGGGCGTGCGCGCAGTCGCGCTCGGGGGCTTCTGCGCGGGCGCCGCGCGCGCGCGCAGCGTCGAAGGCGTCCACCTCCTTGCGCAGCAGCGACGGCAGCGCGCCCGGCGGGCACAGCAGGTCCACGGCCACCGTCACGCCCTCCCCGTCGCCCCCGCGCGGCCGCACCCCCTGCCTCCTGGCGACACGCCCACCACGCACAGCCTTCAGGCGGTCTGGCCAACATTTCAGTTCCCGGTGGCTCCACACATGCGGCATTGGCCGAGCAGCTGACGTGTTCGGAGGGAAGGGTCGCTCCCTTTGAGGTGTCCAAAAGACCGACACGCGGTGGGTAGGGCAAACCCCGAATGTTCGTCACTCGGCAAGAAGCAAGCAACTCATCGACGCTACTCGGGATTCGGCGAGCGGTTGCTCGGTGTTTGCCGAATAGCGAATGTGTGGAGCCGCCTTTAGACAGCGCGCGATCGGTTGTAGGGTTGCCACGTTGGGCGGAATTTCGCTTTTTGGACTGTGAAACGTCTCTCTCCCTCTCTCTCTCCCTCTCTCTCTCCCTCTCTCTCTCCCTCTCTCCCTCTTCTCCCCTCTCTCCCCTCCTCTCTCCCTCTCCTCCCTCTCTCCCCCTCTCTCTCTCCCCTCTCTCTCTCCCTCTCTCTCTCCTCTCTCTCTCTCCTCTCCTCCTCCTCTCCCTCTCTCTCCCTCTCTCTCCTCTCCCTCTCTCTCCCTCTCTCTCCCTCTCTCTCCCTCTCTCTCTCCTCTCCCCCCCTCTCTCCCTCCCTCTCTCTCCCTCTCTCCCTCTCCCTCTCCCTCTCTCCCCTCTCTCTCTCCCTCTCTCTCTCTCCCTCTCTCTCTCTCCCTCTCTCTCTCTCTCGCGAGGATAACCACGTTTCGAATAGCAACCACAACGACGTTGACAGTGAGTTTGATTTTTTCAGTTTTTTACTTTATAACTTACAATTACTATATACTTAACAATTTGGTAATTCCTTCAAATTTACATGAGAACTGACTATATTTTAAAAATTTATTGTAAGTTGTTTACTTTACCAATATATAATAGTATATGAAATTGACATAATAAACTTATTATTATTTAATTTTAATGTTATTTAATTAAAATAAACACTTTTTATATGTTTTGAATGAAAGAAATAGTTGTGCCAGGGAAGTCGGGATCGGGGCAAAGTCGTTCCAGCTGTCGTCCTCTGCTCTGGACAGTCCAGATCAGTGTATTGATTGATTGATTGATTTTTTCGTGTTTCCAGGCGCGTCAACGCGACCGGGCCGGTCATTAGTCCCGTAAGTGTAATGCATGTTTTTTTCTCGGGAGGTGGGGTTTCCCACTAACCAGAACTCTCCCACCACACTAGGGACACTGCCCTAGCCGGGTCAAGATCTAAACTCCCGACCGGTCTCCCGGAATATGTGGTAGTGTAGTGCATGTTAGTGTGTTTGTAAGTAAGAGGTGAGGATAGGACAAGGAAAAGGAAGGAAAGATTGCACACGGTCCGTGGCCCGTTTGGTGCGGCATTCGCCTGGTGTTGATCGGAAAAACCACGAAAAACTACCGATCAGAGCAGCCGGCCGCTAGTATTCTCCCCAGACAGTGACTGAATGTGGCCTTGCTGAAAAGCTAGTGTGGAAAATCCTGCCGCCGTGGGGAGTGGGAACGTAGCAGCGACGTCAGTTGATGCACTGAGCTACCGCCCCCGCCCACCTGAAGAAGCGCTCGAAGAGGGCGCGGGAGGGGGCGTGGTCGAGCAGGCGGAGGACGCCCGCGTCGCACTCGTCCACGGAGACGTCGCGCAGCACGTCGGCCCCCCGCCCCGCGCGCGCCGCGTCCCGCGCCGCCGTCAGGTTCGTCCAGCGGATCTCCCCGCGCAGGTAGCGCAGCACCTGCCCACACAGTGTACGCCCACAGTCCGTCAGTGATCTAGGCTGCCTGAGTGACGCCCCGTCGAAGACTGTGTTGGCGACGTATCGACCAGTCCTGAGGAAGACCACGAAGAGATGGTCCAAACGTCGGCCATCAACCATCTGGCCATACATTTTCCTTCGTGTAATACTCCTGCCATGCAGTTTTTAAAGTATCATTTATTATGTACTGTCATAATATTCGAAACTTATAGCTGCTAATAGATGTAGGGAAATAAGTTGTAGGGAAATAAAAAGCAACACAGAACATTCGGTGGAATACGTATAGATGTATCAAAACGCAACGCTAAATGTTACATCGACAAGTAAGCGTGTAATTATATCTGGAAAACCTGCATTAATTTTGAATGTCTGACTGTGGTGGAATAATTCTAGACCCGAAACTTCATAGTTTTCGGAAAAACCCTCAGAGGGAAACACTGTCGTGTGACTGTTGAGCTCCATGGGACAAGAGATCTTTACTAGCAAGACTAGACAGATTCTATAAAGCGTACTGCAACCACCTGACCAAGAACGTGATAAGTTTAAAAAGATATTTTGCACAACGTTTAGATCAAATTCTAAGAACTGTGGCGACAGAGATAAATTTTCACAGCGCTATGACCTATTGATTCGCTTTTTTCGTCTAGTGTTGACCATTAACCACTGAGCTACTTGTATAATTATATACTCACTCGAATGGACATTTTCCGAAATAGTGCGTAATGATACGCATACGAAGAAACCACCTAATCTTCCCGCTCTGTTCAGAGTACTGACAAACTCGCTTGATATTTGTATTTTTCTCGTATACATACGTATATTCGGAGGAATATACGTAGTACATGAGAAAGTTATAAAATTCGGTTGAAAATGCATGTTGTTTTGAGGACCCCTATATTGAAAAAGGGTCTGTCTGCATATCCGTCCGATTGTCCGTCCATGTGACCTTCGTCCGTCTGACCGTATGTCTGCTTGTCCGTCCGTTCATCTGTTTTTTCTTCGTATGTGTGTCTGACCATCTGACCGACTGCGTCTGACCGACTGTGTCTGATCGGCTGCATCTGTGTGTCTGTGTCTCTGTCTGAGTCTGCCTCTCCCTTTGTCTCTGTCTGTCTGTTTGTGTCTCTGACTTTGCCTCTGTCTGTCTGTCTGCCATTCTGTTTGTCTGTCTGCGATTCTGTCTGTCTGTCTGCCAGTCTGTCTGTCTGTCTCTGTTCTGTCTGTCTGCCAGTCTGTCTCTGTCTGTCTGTCTCTGTCTGTCTGTCTCCTGTCTGTCTGTCTGTCTCGTCCTGTCTGCCCGTCTGTCTCTCTGTCCTGCGTCTGTCTCTGCCTGTCTGTCTCTGTCTTGTCTGTCTCTGTCTGCTGTCTCTCGTCTGTCTGTCTCTGCTCGTCTGCCTCTGTCTGTCTCTGTCTCCGTCTGTCTCTGTCCTTGTCTGCTCTGTCTCTGCCCTGTCTGTCTCTGCTCTGCCTGTCTGTCTCGTCTGTCTGTCTGTCTCTGTCTGTCTCTGTCTGTCTGTCTCTGTCTGTCGTCTCTGTCTGTCTCTGTCTGTCTGTCCTGCTCTGTCTGTCTCTGTCTTCTGTCTCTCGTCTGTCTCTCGTCTGTTCTGTCTGTCTGCTGTCTGCCCGTCTCTGTCTGTCTGTCTGTCTCGTCTGTCTCTGCTCTGTCTCTGTCTGTCTCTGTCTGTCTCTGTCTGCTCGTGTCTGTCTTCTCTGTCTGTCTCTGGTCTGTCTGCTCTGTCCTCTGTCTGTCGTCTGTGCTTGCCTGCGTCTGTCGTGTCCTCTCGCTCGCCGTCCTGTCCATTTGCCTGCCTGTCCGGAGTCCTCCCCCCCCCCGGCCTCCCGAGTGACGGACCTCTGCGCAGCTGCGGCGCGCGGGCGGCGCCGAGGTGCCGCGCTCCTCCACGCGGAAGACGCCGCTGACGCGCGCCGCCGCGCCGTCGTACGCCAGCGCCACGTGGCAGCCCGCGCGCGCGCTGCAGCACAGCAGCTCCACCACCTGCGCACGCGCACCAGCGCAGCCTCTCAGCCTGGGGTTTCCTCCACTTAGACTTGAGACGCTTACAAGAATGGACGGAAATGAATAGAATGAGGATAAATCTGGATAGTTAGTTTTACGCGCAGTAGAAATAAAGGGACAGATAAGTATTTGCTTGCGGGTAAGATAATTCCACAGGTAACTAGTTGTAAATGTCTGGGGTGTGATAATTAATGAACAACTTGGACGGGGGAGCACGTCAACTTTACTGTTGGGAAGGCATTGAAATCTTTGCACATTGCAATGCGAGTGTTAAGGAAGGGAAGCAGTAAATCAAGAGAGGTGGCATATACAACCATTGTGCGCCCGGTGTTAGAGTACGGAGCAGCGTGTTGGGATTCATATAGCCAAATAAACTCCATCGAAAGAGTTCGGAAAGTAGCAGCAAAATTTATTAAAAAGGGAAATTCATTACGCAATATTTCCAATGAAGTATCGCCATGAGAATCATTGCCGAGACGTAGAGAAAAAGCAAGGTTGTGTATTTTTTACAAAGCGTTAGGGAAAAATCTGACATGCAGGGAAATTCAGGAAAGAATGCATGAACCCGTTTACTCAGCCCGTCACGACCATATTAGAAAAATACGTCCAAGGAAACAGAGAACTGATGTTGGAAAATACTCTTTTGTAAATAGGACTATAGAGTCATGGAATAGCTTGCCTGCAGCACTAACAGAGACTTTTCTTATAAATATCAATACATTTAGGTTAAGATTAAATTCTAATAATAGTGTAAGCGATAGGATCAGTAATCTGTGGAGGGCCTCTGCATTTACTAGGTGCATTTATGCTTTAAATGGAGTAATTTTGTTCTGTGTATTGAATTGTATGTATTTCTAGTATTCATTATCATATTATGGTATTAGATGTATAATAAGTGTAAAGAATTTGCCACCAGGCTTAATGCCCAAAGCAAATTAAATAAATTATCTATCTATCTAACACTGGATCTATACTGATGGTAATGGAACTTGGGGATTGACAGCTACCACGCTCATGGAGCGTGGTTGCCAAACTGACGAGCACGCGATGTTTTCCGCCTTCACTACAGCTATTCTCGACACGTTAACAACCACGCGTCAATACGACCGTACACTAAGACTCTGAACGGAGCTCATGCCAACGTGGGTGGTTGAATGTCTTCCCTGCTTGAAAACATAAGCTTCATCGAAAATCCTATTCATCGTCGACATTCTTTCAAGGCAGTTCATTCGGGTCCGAGACTGAGCGCTGCCTCCCACGCTCGTAGCCGAAACGTGCACGTGGCCATTCATCGGTAACGCCGGGCGGCAGATGCTGGCGTAACTGACACCCGACTGGCCCACTGCATGTCATCGTCATGGAAACCTGCCATGACGACGCCACGTAACTGTCAATACCAAACTCTCATCTCCTGCAGTGTAGTGAATTTTCGGTCAGAGTGAACAAAGGTCACTGGTATCGATTACATGCATAATAAATAACATTACAAGATTAGGTTATTTTGAACTCTCTACATTTGGTAGAGGTAACTTCAGAATAGAAAAATAAAACTTCGGAATAGAAGAAAATATTACACCTCAAGGTTGGAGTTCCAGTACCGTAGATATTTTCACACTGAATATATTTTGTGTACCAGTTAAAGCGAAAAAAAGGAATAGAGGATTGTAACATTGAAAAAATTGTTTCAGCTCGTTTATGACAATTCTATCAATCTCGAAGACATCATGGACGTGAACTCGGAAACAAAAACAAGTAAATCCTACCTCGAATAGAAATGTGTTTCTTAACAAAGAGGATACAAATGAAAAAAAAAAAGTGTTCCGACAGTACAACAGTAATTCAAAAATATAAAGATTGCACTGACATATTTTGAGGGTGTAAACAATATAAAATCAAGTTTGGAGAAGTTATTCAGTCAAAAAATCGACGAAAACTTCTGCAGCATTACCGTGCTTTCCTTATACAATGTAAGTACATATTAATGCGAAAAATGAAGACTATTCAGCATATTGAGCAGATTAGGAAATATAGTTCAATATAATATTGGAATTGCATTAAAAAGTATCGATTAATTCAATTCACCTAAATAAAGACGCATTTATGCATTGACTTTCGATCTGAAAGAAAGACCTGAAAGAACAACCTGAAAGAACGACCTGAAAGAACGACCTGAAAGAACGACCTGAAAGAGCGACCCCAAAGAGCGACCCCAAAGAGCGACCCCAAAGAGCGACCCCAAAGAGCGACCCCAAAGAGCGACCCCAAAGAGCGACCCCAAAGAGCGACCCCAAAGAGCGACCCAAAAGCAAACCCCAAAGAACGACCCCAAAGAACGACCCCAAAGAACGACCCCAAAGAACGACCCAAAGAGCGACCCCAAAGAGCGACCCCAAAGACGACCCCAAAGAACGACCCCAAAGGAGCGACCCCAAAGAGCGACCCCAAAGAAAGACCCCAAAGAAAGACCCCAAAGAAAGACCCCAAAGAAAGACCCCAAAGAAAGACCCCAAAGAAAGACCCCAAAGAAAGATCTGAAGGAAAGACCTGAAGGAAAGACCTGAAGGAAAGACCTGAAGGAAAGACCTGAACGAAAGACCTGAAGGAAAGGCCTGAAGGAAAGGCCTGAAGGAAAGTGGCGGAGGTGGAGTACCTTGGGCCCGTAGAGGTCGTGTGCGGCGAGCGCCGGCTCGAGGCGGCGCTCGAAGTGGTCGAGGTAGAGGCTGCTGTAGAAGAAGAGCGTGGCCAGGTCGAGGCGGCCGCCGTCGGGCAGCGCGGCCGCCACCAGGTCGAGCACGCGCCCGCCGCAGAAGGCGCACTGCCCGCGCGCCACGTAGCGCGCCACCACCGCGTGCAGCAGCTGCAGCTCCGACCGCAGCGTCACCAGCCGCACCAACCGCTCCGCCCCCACCCCCTGCGCACCCCACCACGCAGGTGGCTCACACGCTCCCAGAGAACAGGAGAAGATTGTAACATTTAGTCTCGGTCTCCTCAACTTTAAAGCTAGCATGATCCTGGAACGTGTGACTTTTTATTTTCGCACCAAGCGCTCCGCCCCCGCCCCCGCCCCCTGGGCACCCCGCCACACGCACGCAGATGGCTCAAACGCTCCCAGAGAACAGGAGAAGATTGTAACATTTAGTCGCAGTCTCCTCAACTTAAAAGCTGACATGATTCTGGAACGTGTGGCTTTTTATTTTCGCCCCAAGTGCCGGGCTGAATGCCTGTGTATAATTAGTATGGGATTACTTAATCGGGTATTGTTGATACTTTTATAAATGATTGATAATGATAATTGATATTGATAAGTGATGGTTTCGCATTTTTATACATTCCTTAACTCCATATTGTGACGTAACCAAATATCAGATTCGGAAATAAACACATTTATTTTGTAATAACTTCTCCGCAGTGTGTGTGTTGCAACCGGGTGCGCCTCCCGTAGGCTGTGAAAGGGTCAATTAGTTCCGCGCAGCTGCAAACGCGACTTATTGGCGTCGCCTCGGGCGAGCGAGGGGCGCAATGTTTGTTACACGCGCCTTGGGATCTCCCCTCGGGACCATCGACCACGCTGCTCGGAGGAATTTCAGAAGACCGCCCACGTTTGTTTATAGGAAGTGTGCGAGAAAGAGCGCTTTCGGCTGTCTCTGGAAAATTCCATCAAAATTACCTAAGAAACGCGTAATCTGATTGGTGTAAAATCATGTACGGTGTAGTAACTTTCGGCCAGTAACGTCACACCTTCTAAAAATTCAGCAAAAAGTTCTAGAACATTCGTAGAAATTGAGGGTGGGGAAGAAGTGTGCGGGCGCCGTGAAGCGCGTGGGAGAATCGGACGCGCGGAGGCGCTAGAGTCGTGCAGGTCAGAAGCGTTCAGGTCGCCGGACGGAAGGGCCGCACAGAGCCGTGTGAGGCAGAAGAGTGTGGGCGCTAGGGTAGCGCGAATTACCGCAATAAAAGTGCAGAGGTGATATTAACACACCGAGTGTTAGGTAGATGAAAAGGAACTTTATTCAATTTTTTATTTTATTTTATTTATTTTACGTCAAAAAAACAGTTAAAAACTGCGTATGACGTGCTATGGGGAAAAGTGAATTGTGTGCACATTTTCAAAATTCTGTGATCCCTACACTAAGTCATATACTACTTAAATTTTGAATTTTTGAAAGGGGAATTTTTGAATTTTGTTATTCTTTTTTATCTCTGCTCGTTTACGCCCGCGCCAAGTGTCGCAAGTTACGCGACTTCGATAATTAGTGAAGTCGGTGATAATTTCCCCGTCGAGTATCGCGTTTTATTCTGACGTTCGGACTTATAAACTGTCGTCACCGATAACGTCGTCACCGCTGCCGCAGACGTCACAGTTAGTGTCGCTGTTGGTTTTGCTCTCCTGGATGGGAAGTAGGCTACGAGAAGAAACCCTTCTCCGTCATCCTAGGGACGTGCTGTCCAGAAGAAAAGGAGCCCAGCTGTTTTGTTTGTTTGGAGGCCGTTCACCCCAGCGAGTTCCTCTGCCGCACATGGTGATTTTAGTTATTTGTCGAGCTCCGACAAACAAAACGAACATTTATCACGCCCTTCAGGCTTACCTGGACTATATTCAATATTCAGAAGATACCGGCCGCGCATTGGCCCTTTTCTTGTAATTTTGAAAGCACATCTCTGTTTAATTTTTCCTTTATTTGTTCCAAGCAATAATCATAAGATTTAATTGTATTATTTTTAAGACTGCATGATAAAAAGCAAGGGTTTGAAACTGAGCTCAGATAATTATAACAAATTATTTCTACTAATTTTTCTATTTTTTCAAATTTCTCATTAAATTTATTTTTTCTTTAAATTTTCTTTCCCTTGATCTCTATCACGTCCGTCCACCATCTAAATTTCAGGCTCTACTCGCCCCCTGACCTAGCCGGAAACACGAGCCCAGGTAGGTGCGACCAACCGTCGGAGTTACAATATAGATTAAAATTATTTCGTGATGAGACGAAAATGTACCTCTTTCAATTATCTATTGATTAGAGACTAAAATATTGGGTAGCATAATCTCACCCCACTCGATCTACCATTGTTGGCACATAGGTGGCCAAACGTAACTCAAATTTGGGCGCATTTGGACTTCACTGATATAAATCAGTGCGAGCAATTCTTTGGCGCTAATTAACAGCAAAGGGTGTACATTTCAAACATCCCACTTTGAACTTAGCGTATTCCAAAAATGAAACGCCTTTCCAAAAAAAAACGGGATGGGATCGCATTGTTTGAAAAGCAGGTCGCCGAAACAGTTTCGCGGCGTCTTGCCTCGCTCGAGTAAAACGCTGTTAATGCGCCCGTACCTATGCTACTGACAGAAAATTCAATTGTGTATGTAGGGTAGGTATAGCAACCTCCGCAGTATTATTGGCACACAAGCTTAGCTCTCACGCATCACTCTCTTTATGTTAACACTATTTTTTTCCTTTTGTTAGAGACTCACTAAGGATGGGAAAATATTGTTCTCGAAAGGTACTTTGGGGCATAAATTAAATATACATTATTTATTTTTTCTATTGTGGTTTGATTATCCCCATACCTATAATGGATTACCACAAGATAGCGGCTACCACCACGGAATTTAAAACCAAGTTCATTAAAACCAAATTCACTAACACCAAATTCACAATAACCCAGTTCACTGTATTCGAGTTGTTCACTCTACCCGAGTCCGCTCTACCCGAGTCCGCTCTACCCGAGTCCGCTCTACCCGAGCCTGCTCTACCCGAGTCTGCTCTACCCTAGTCCACTATACGCGAGCTCGCTATACTCGAGATCGCTATACACGAGTTCACTACACCCGAGTTCACTACACCCGAGTTCACTACACCCGAGTTTACTACATCGGTGTTCGTTATATGCAGAACGGGATGTATGCGAGAGAGAGTGGAGCAGGCCGGTTGCTCACGAGATGCAGCTGCGTGCGGGCGGAGAGGGCGAGCTGCTCGGCCTGGGCCTTGAGGCGGAAGAAGGCGGCGTTGAGCGCGCGCCCGCACGCCTCCCGCCACTCGCGCGACACGGCGCGCCACCGCGCCACCTGCCACGCCCACACAACCATCACGCATGCGTCACGCGAAGAGAAACATTTGGTGGAACTTCGAGTAAAGTAAGACAAATTAACACAGAAATAAAAAAATTGTGTCAATTGGGTGCTTTTTAATTTCTGTGTAAATTTTTCTTTGTTATCAAATATGTTCATTTCTTTGGTAAATAAATAATTTACATGTTTATGGGATGTTTAAATGTTTCTAAAATGCAAATTTTTTCACAGAAAGTCTTTATTCAAATCAAATTTTAAGTGCTTGTTGCGGCTCAGCCATTCGAATTCTCGAAGGAGTTTATAAGATAAAATTGAATTTGGAGCTTATTTTCGAAGTTTCGTTCTTTCCTCTCTGAAAATCCTGTATATATATTTCAGGTCATTTCAGGTGTAAAGAATCATCTCCATCTGCCATTAGATGAACAAATGTTTCCTATGATAGTGTCATTTTGCTGAAATACTATCGGTTTTGCCTAGAAGTTTCTTGACGATTCCACTTCTTCTAAAACGTTCAGAAAGTTGCGATTATAGTGGTTCAAAGCTCTGAGAATTTTTTTACGTATTTCCAAAGAAAAAAACTACCATTTTTTAAATGCAAAAGATGAAAAATGAAATTTGTGAATCCATGGAATTGGAGTTCAAATTACGACGGAACTGTTAACGTCTTACTGATTTTACTGATACTGATTTTAGTTCGGCAGACGGTGGCAGTACACTCGCTGTTTTAAATTGCCGCTAATGAATGGCCTTCCAAGTCTACAACAACGATTGACTTCTGCAAATGTGCAAAGTGCATCGTTCCAGTGATATAGAAGCTGCGACGAAATTGGAAAATTACAAAAAAGACACCTTTTACAAAAATCTACGCTTCTGAAACAAAAACGGCAAAAAACATATTTATTGTTAATATTATGAGGAAGATTCTAGAGGTGTTTTTATCACCTGAAATGACTAACCTGTTTATATTATTATTCAACAACAAAATATGGAACATCAATAATTTGCCCTCGAAATAAACTACGTTCATTTTCATTTAACCAGCCTTAATGCCAATAAACATAAAAATATATACCTTATAAAAAATATACCAACAATTTTAATGATCAAAGTCGCAAAAAATTTTAAAAATTCAAAGTCAGTAATAAATTGAAAATTAAATCGTAAAATTGCATACGAAAGTGCAATAAAGGAGTGATAAATTTGAGTAAAAAAAAATAAAAAATTTCAATAATTTCAGAAATATAATTGATTATAACAATTTTCCGTTTCGTACAAACAAGATTTGATCAGCCACTAAAATGCCCTGTAGCAACCCGCCATCGCTAAAATTAGTCGCCCGACGCCAAGCCAGCCGTCAGACCAACATCGAGTAACGAGGTCAGAATACGAGGACGGAGGATCTGCTGGGCGGCTTATTAGGAGTTACGGAGATGTAAAAGCAGTTGGCTCGAAGGCTGCTGCACTAGTGGCGCAAGAGCTACAAGGTAAAGGACAGAGATGGACCTATGGGGCTACCTCGCCTTGGTGTTCACGGAGCATGAATTCACTGGGAATCGTTCCCATAAAAACGATAGTTGCCATGGGAGGTTTTCGTAAGCTTTAGTAGCAGGTCATCTAGGCGCCGATAGTGGGTAGCCTGGAAGAGAGTGCGGCAATACCGAAAAAATAGACCCAACTCAACATAAATATGAATACGTAAAAGTGTGTGTGATATTTTGTAGCATCTCTAATGACGAAATTTCTGTACGTCTATCGATAAGAGAGTTCTAAAAGACGGCTGAAGGTTGTATAGTAGGTAAAGTAAGATATGTTAGAATAGATTACAATACCGTTGCAAATTATACGAGAAAATGTGCTATTATTTCAGGACTATTTATTTTAGAATTAACGTATTTTAGAAACACTAGTGGTAATACAGAATGGCACAAACCTTCTCGTACTAATTAGTTTCCTATTTATTCTCTTTACTGCGAACTAGTTTTTTGGGGTTGCCGCACTCTCTTCTCAGCTGCCATCTTTTGACGCCTAAAAGATTTTTTTTTTAATTTTGTCAAATTTTCGTTTCCCCAAAGCTATAATTGAAACATGACTTTAAAAATATTAAAGAACTGTCAAACCTGGTCCTATATGCAAAATTTCATTGAAATATTTTCAACCGTCTTTGAGAAGATATTTGAGAGTTTCGGAAAATACTCATTTTAGACCTCTTTTTCACTCAGAACTTTTACGTTTTGTAGAAATTTAATAAGAAATTAGTTAAAAAACCTGTACTCACAAATGTGTTTTGTATTTGTCATGTTATTAAGTGAAGAACGCGCGAAGATAACGGGTAAACTATTAGTGACCCATTTATTTCATTCCCCAATCGAAAGTTGAACAGATGAAAGAAATCTGTCTTGCTGCTACTGTATCCGGTCGGGTACACGCTGGAAAACCGGAAACAGAGTGACACGTTTATTGTTTTTCCGAATGGCCGGATGAGTTTAGCTCTGAACAGCTTCACGACACTGCCGTGACTAATGACGTGGTTAATTTACGCTGCAGGAAAAATCAGTCTATTCATTTTATAATCGAAGGATAAGCAACTGAAAGTGGAGCAAGTGACACAAACCTCTGCGTAGCTGCAGTATCCGAGTACTCGCCGAAGAACCGCGGGCGGCATGCCTGCTGCACAACAGACAGAAGGAATCAAATTCTGTTTGTAAACGTCCATATCACCCCCTGCGCTTGTGCAGTCCATTTCGTCGTCGTTTTCTCGCCGTACCAAAACAACAGTAAAGGTAATTAAATAGAAAATATTTATGTCAATTTTTTTAGTGTACTGTAAATTTTGATGATCTAGAAAGTAGCCAAATAGGATGAAAATAGTCTTGGCAGTTAATATACAAAGAAACATTGTGGTATTGTAATAATGAGATGTTGATACTAAGCAACGACCTTTCTACTCTAGAATTGTTAAGTTTACTAAACACCTTACTTAGTAGGTATTGATTATTCAATTCTATTAATGATACAAATTCTTTATTCCTTTATCTCTGTTTACACATTTACGTTATAACACAATTTAACACGTAAGAGACCGTTTACGTTAGCGAACCGTAAGGAAACATCAAAATCATTGCCCTGCTTCATATTAAAATAATGTTGCAAAACGATCAGCTTGTGTGGAAGTAATAGCCGTCCACTGAGAGGTGTTCACAGCGCATTTAATGAATTGTGTAAATAGCATATGAAGAGAATGGAATGAATGATATGTTCAGGAATACCATTTTGGGGTAATATTGTCGCAGAACAAAAAATCGGTACGTCGGGTCGATAGCTGAAGCGCAGATCGAGTGGCAACCGGCCAAAAGGCAGATTGAGCTCATTTTCTTACTTACTGGCGGGTAAAACGCGTACATGAGGCAGCTGTGAGCTGCAACTATAAAGCATATACGTATTGCGTATCATACAATTCGTATATACGTATTGCAAGCGTATTGAACCTTAGCAACAATAAAGGAATTATATGTCGAGTGATAAAATAATGAAAATATCAAGAAAGGCAGTGTGATTCAAAAAGGAAAAAAGAGTATAATTACTGGTGAATAGAATATCATATGGACACGTGAGTAATATCCGTAGGTATTTAGTTAATTTACGAAAAGAATCCAAGGATCGATAGTTAAGAAATTACTAAATAAAGTGCTGGGCGTTATTAGCCAATTATAAATGAGAATTCGTGCGAGGAAGGGGTGAACCTGCGTAATAGAACTAAAAAGAAACTGATACTGTAATGCGCATCGTGTGAGACAAGAATAGCGTGTTATAAACAGACGGACAGAATAACCGGCAGCGGTAGCTCAGTGTATCAACTGATGTCACTGCAGTGCCCCTGACCGCGAAGTCCTAGGTTCCCACTCCCCACGGCGGCAGGATTTTCGACACTAGAGTTTCAGCTAAGTCCAATTCAGTCGCTATCTGGAGAAGAATTCTAGTGGCCAGCTGCTCTGAGCGGATGTTTTCCGTGGTTTCTACTATCAACACCAGGCGAATGCCGGAGCAGTACCCTACCAAATGGGACACGGACCGCGCGCGAACTTTCCTTCCTCTTTCTTGTCCTATCCTCTCCCCTTACACACACACTTACACTAACATTCACTACACTACCACATATTCTTGGAGACCAGTCGAGAGCTTAGAGCTTGTCCCGGCTAGGGCGGTGCCCCGCTGGTGGGTGAGTCCTGGTTAGAAGGAAACCCCACTAGCCGAAGGTAGGTCAGCGCCGGATCTCGCCACCCAGCGGGGGAAGATTACCGCCATCTCCCGAGAAAAAACATGCATTACACTAGCGGAACTAATGACCAAATCAGTTGACGCGCCCGAAAACGCGAAAAAATCAATCAATCAATCAACGGGCAGAATAGATCCCGACTCGGTGACGATCGGATGGTGATGGAAAGTTCTCCGAGACCGCGGTCGAGTAAAAATTGCTGATGGTAGAAATGTTGTCAGTAACAAAGGCAAAACAAGGTGTGGAAAAGAATAGGCCACGATATGGTTGGGCTAAGCTGGAAATGAAAATTTAGAATGCACGCGAGAGCGACGGCCAAGTATGCTGAGAATTCGAACTAGAAAGTTATTAAATGGGACATATAAATCTGAGTAATGTGAGAAGACTAATGTTTGGAATATATTGAAGTAAATTTTCAATTAAAATAATAATAGGTAATGGCCGTTCATGCAAGGGAAGAGTAACGATAAATTATGTGATGACAGGGTTGTTATTATTATTATTATTATTATTATTATTATTATTATTATTATACGTCATGATAAGGAAAATTTCCGATTCCCAAACAAAGAAGTAAATATTTCTTACTTAAATTTTCGTAACCGAAAATCTGTATAGACGGTCTTGACAAACCCACAAAGAAATTTTACCAGGACGGATCGACTTCGGTATAAAAATAGGGCAATAGTCATGGTAAATAATTAAACAGAATATAGAAGAATGAGTTAGTATATTGATGATAATAATTGCCGACCAGGAAAGGAAAGGACCAGGAAAATCCCCCAGAGTATAAAACAACCAAAGATCACCAGGTGAAATGACGACTTCATGAAAAGAGTAAAAAGGAATAGTATTTGTGAAGATAACACGCGTTGAATAACTATTCTAATTGCAAATTATCTTCTTTACAGCCTTCCTAACTTTTCTTTTGGAACTTAATTAAGTTCTAATTTTCTTATTACTACTAACTTCTAATTTTCTTATTACTACTTAACTGCATTTAATCTCACAGTTGCCCGTCTTCTTTGGAACCTTCTCATAATTTCTATGGAACGGTGCACCGCTCACAAGAACATGAGTGAGTCAGCTGGCACCCGGAAAGAGGTAAGCGGTGCGTCAGGCGACAGTGTGTCCATCACTGCATTTCTAAGTCTGCAAATTGTGTTTCCCATCCTGAATAATTTCTACCACGGAAAAGAGAATTCGGAATAAAGACGCTGCAAAGGAGATCGCAAAAGTACGGAAAGGGGTTGGGCTGTAGAGGCTCGCAGTGATTCGACAAGTAGGCAAAACGCACCGTTCTGTCTGTCTTTTCTGGCACAGCAGCCTCTTATGAGGCCAAGTCCTACCAGCGGCGTTCAGGCCTAGCATGGGTTAAGGGGTAAGTTAAGGGGTGTGGTTAGCATATAGACATCCCTAAGCCGCAGTCTGGTCTTCTCAACTAGTGAAGTGAACTTTCTCATTGTCATACCGCAACATATACTGGAACTTTGAAAGGGAAAACCCACATTATAATCTGCCACGACCGGGAGTCGAATCCAGGGTGACGGCTTGGAAAGCGAGCACGCTGACTAACAAGCTACCCATGGGGCTGCACGCACCATTCGCTCCCTGGACTTCGTCGAAAGTAAGGCGCAAAGTTCATTTTCTTATTACTCTCACGAGGAGATTCTATCCATTTATTTTATTTTATTTTACGTCAAAAAACAGTTAAAAACTGCGTATGACGTGCTATGGGGAAAAGTGAATTGTGTGCACATTTTCAAAATTCTGTGATCCCTACACTAAGTCATATACTACTTAAATTTTGAATTTTTGAATCCAGATATTGTTATTGGTAATCTGCAGGTTTTGAGAACGGCAGGTTAATCGACGTAGTTTACAAATAATATTTCCAAGTCCTGGTAGAAAAATTTTAGTAGCGTGAATGTATGATCCAGCATTTCGCGCTCGTCCGGAGAGGCTCTGCCAAGGCCTGTTATAACTCCACTAGAACTCGGAAATTAAAATTTTGGTGGATGGCACTAAAGATTTTTTGAGAGAGAGATAGAGAGGGAGAGACACAACAGAGAGAGAGAACCAACGTGAGAACGAGAAACCCAGCCAGAGAGCATGAGAAAGAACGAGAGAAAGAGAGCGCGCGCGTAATTAATGCTTAATCATTATCCAATTATTGTACTTAAACATGGAGGACGATATTTTTTTAATAGAAGACAAATTACTGTAAAGGACAATGAATATTCAGAGAAATGAAACAACTGAAAGTTAGAAGAGTGAAAGAATTATCTTTTGTGTCACGTTTTTGTTTTTTCTTCTAAACTACAGCTAGGAAGGATCCTAGAGGAAAAGTTTGAATAGATATTTTTTGAAAATCCTTTAGGATATGTAATTTATTTTGGGTAACTGCTAACTCAAATCATTTTTCATACTGTAAGTATTTTATTAAGAGCAAATTTTTGTTTCTTTGGTATATTGTATCATATTATTTTGTATTGTGTCATTTGTTTGTTTTCAGCCAGATTACAATAATTTTCAATATTAAAACTGTCAGGGCACATTTTTTCGTGCCTTTTGACCTCCAACCGTTAATATTTTTTTTATATCACAATCTTTAATAAATGATGTATTCCATTGTGGTTACCCAGTAAGTTAGACCGCAAGCGGCAAGGGATACTGCACTTCTAAGTTTCAGTAAACACTATACGTCTCCAAGGAGCCCGTTTGGCTTATGATTGATGCTGACCTCTCTTGAGCTGGATTGGTGCTTGCAGGGTATTGCTTAGAAAGAGGGAGCGATGTCGCAATATATGTTGTATGGATGCTGTAATGTCAGAGACTTTAAATCTTAAAAAAATCGATGGAGATGTTTTTACTTATTGTTACAAAGTAACTAGTTTACTAAGAATCCAATTCCTAATATTAACTTTTTTTGGTATTTTGAAAACGACGTTAGGAGCGATACAAATTTGTACGAATGCAATAAAACATTTCAGGACCCTTTCAACTGTTAGGATTATTAATACCGTAAGTGTAGTGTGTGTTTTTATCGCGGGGGTGACGGTGACTTTCCACGCCGAATGGCAGGATCCGGCGCTAACATACACGTCGATTGATTTATTCGTGATTATGGGAGTGTCATCTTCTAATATCATTGGTTCCATAAGTGCAATGTTTTTATCATACGAGGTGACGGATGATCTTCCCTAGCTAGATGGCGAGATCCGACGCCGACTTACCCGTCAGCTTGAGAGTTTTTACCCCAACCAGATCTCCCATCAGCGGGACACCGCCCAAGCTCTGGCAAGATCTAAGCTCCCGACTGGTCTCCAGCCTAGGAAGAAGATGGAAAGATTGCTCGCGGTCAGTGATCCGTTTGTTAGGGTACTGCTCCGGCATTCATCTGGTATTGATGGGAGAAACCGTGGAAAACTACCAATCAGAGCAGCCGGCTGTTATAATTCCCCTCTAGACAACGGCTGAACTCGACCTAGCAATCTAGCTAGTGTCGAAAATCTTGAAACAGTTGAGACTCGAACCCCAGGATCTCCCGGTCAGAGGCACTGAGGGGACATCCATCGATGCCCTGAGCCACCTAAGGCGGTGATGATTATGCAGTCGTGATGATTCGAATAAAGATGCATGTTCCGGCTTACGGCGGAAGTTCCGCCCACGCATTCGCCTCGTCGCTGTACGAACGACGTCGCCTCCTCGATTGTGCCTGAGTAGGCAGTCCGGTGAAGGAGGAGGCGCGACAAGTCACTATCTTGTATCCGGCATCCGGCGAGATCCTTGCATGCTTGCTGCGAGATGCTTGCATGTGTCATCTTCTAATATCAAGTGTAATGTTTTTATCATACGAAACTTGCAATTGCATCAATTTTATATTATTTTCTGATAGTTTGGATTATAACTCAAAATTCTCACTAACATTCATTCTTGAAGTAGAGCCCCATATTAATTGAGCAAATATATTTCGCGATTTCTTTGTTATCATTTGAATTCCAAATGAGCTGGTTGGTCATATACACGTTTGATATTCTGATTTTTTTTCTACCTGTGGTGTAGCCTAGAAGACAATTAAATCCTCTAAAAGTAACATTCAAATCTTCAAAATTTCAGGGAAAATATAACAGATGAGTCCTCAGTAACATGCTCGCATAATCCTGCTGTTTATATTTTTGAATAAGCTGATAAGTCATAAACACTTAATTTTACAGGAGAGCAAAAACGACGTTTAAATGAATTAAATCAGGGATCAGTGATATTTAAACGAAGGTGATATCCAAACAAAACTTTTGTTGTGTAGGTTTTGTTTGAATATCATTAATGCCTTATTTATAGCATTAGTTTAAAGTTGGTTTTTTGCTCCCCTGTAAAATAAATTGATTTCGACTTATCAGCTTATGCACCGGGATCAAAGATACGGTCAACTCGTATAACGTCAAATTAAATTACGAATACATCAATTTCTCGTACTAGATATCAGTAAAGGTACAGACTGGGTTTAACTCAGAGCCAGCATTGCAGCCTATTCTGCAGCGACTGTGACCGGGATGTCCTAGGGTTCGAGTCCCCGACGGTGGCTTATTTTCGATACTACTTAGGTAGATAGCTCGAATTCAGCCACCGTATTGTGAAGAATTCTAGCAGACGGCTACTATGATACGTAGTTTTCCCTGGTTCCTCCGACGAATGCCAGAAGAATACTGGAGCAGTACCCTGACAAACAAACCGCGTTATCTTTCATTGCTTTCCCTTCTTCTATCCCCCCTTTATACATACATTTACGCACACACAGACTTACCTGCACTAAACTACCACAAATGTCGGGAGATCGTCGGGAGCTTACAGGTTGCCCCGACTGGGGTGGTGCTCCACTGTGAGGAAATACCTGGGGAAATTTCTGCTATGTGAACCTGAAGGTCGGACCGGCATCTCACAATCGATGTGAGGAACACCGACGCTTGCATGGATAAGTCATTGTATACACTAACTGGGATTATAACCATAGCAGCTCACGTGCCAAGGAACATTAATCATTCAATATATATAAATGTTTCAAATAACTGCTGATCTGAAAAGAGTAAATGTAATAGAATATAATACATAAAGATATTTTAAAAAATGTATTTCTGCTTGCCCCGAAGACCCTCAGCAGCCGAGTACGTTACATTGAGAGTACTTTGAATAATATTGATATTGTTTAAGAAACTTGATTGATAGGTGAATACTGGTCACGAACAGCACATTCAGTAAATAATTGTTAGTGGATTAAATGTTCAAAGCGAGATTAGGTGCATGATGGTCAGAGGGAGTCGAAGAACCGTTGCGTTAGTTTCCGCTTTAGTCTATTGTAATAATATATTGTTTTCCGATTTGCAAATATACGTCTGTGGGAAAATTAGTCTGAGGGAAGATCGGTCTGAGGGAAGATCGGTCTGAGGGAAGATCGGTCTGAGGGAAGATCGGTCTGAGGGAAGATCGGTCTGAGGGAAGATCGGTCTGAGGAAGATCGGTCCGAGGGAAGATCGGTCTGAGGGAAGATTAGTCGGAGGGAAGATTAATCTGAGGGAAGATTAGTCTGAGGGAAGATTAGTCTGAGGGAAGATTAGTCTGAGGGAAGATTAGTCTGAGGGAAGATTAGTCTGAGGGAAGATTAGTCTGCGGGAAGATTAGTCTGAGGGAAGATTAGTCGGAGGGAAGATTAGTCGGAGGGAAGATTAATCTGAGGGAAGATTAATCTGAGGGAAGATTAGTTTGTCGAGGGAAGATTAGTCGAGGGAAGATTAGTCTGAGGGAAGATTAGTCTGAGGGAAGATTAGTCTGAGGGAAGATTAGTCTGAGGGAAGATTAGTCTCAGGGAAGATTAGTCTGAGGTGGATTTTCGGAGAGAAGCGGGAGGATAGGAGGGAGAAAAGAACAGAGATCGGAGAAATGCCGAGTTCGTTACATAATTAGGAGTTAGGTACAAAAGCAGGGCGCTTTTAAAATGGTTTGGAGGATTTTTTTCGAAAAATGTGCACTTTGAGGATATTTGATTTGTTGGCCGAGGCGCAGATAGGAGAAGAGTAGGATAAGATTGGACAGATCATTGACTGGTAGATGTGAGAAGCAATATGAAGTCGCAGAGGTGATGATTTTTTGAGAATGGGAAAGAATTGATGGGTTCTAAGGGTGCCCAGAGTTATTCTGTAAAGAACGTTTGGAAAGATAAAATGACCTTTGTGATAACTCAGTTACACCGTCAGTGATCGTAAGAATTATTATTTCTTTATTCTTTTGGATTAAACATTAAAAAGATCAATGCTTCACATTTGTTATGATTGCTTAAATATACTTAGAATTGAGTTACAATAATTTTAATAATAATCTTAAAATACAATTAACAGTACTAATAACTCCACTTTAGGTCGAGATCTGAGAATTTCTTTAGGGATGTGTGAAACGGGAGTTTGTTCTTGACGCGGGGTTCCGTGTATTGGATTCTGGCTAAGTCTAAGAGGTTATTGCTTTAGTGGTGAGTTATAGTTGATATTTACATAATTGAAATGATTGAAGACGTTGTCATTGTCAGCAATACTATTTATTTCAATAGGAGCAACTTCTGATGGCTTAGCCATCATCATCAGTTTTCTGACACAAGAAAAATATAAACAAAATTAGAATTAACAGAGTTACATAATTTAAAAACATCTTAAGAAATGAAAGGGGAAGAATTAAGGAAAAGAATGAAAACAGAAAGGAAGAAAGAAAAAAAGAAAGAAAGAAGGGAGGGGAGAGTGAGATATTTTTGTAATATAGTAATTTTTTAAATCTAAGCAAGAAATGAATGAAATATGCATATACAATTTTGAGAGAGAAAATACTAAAAAGTAAGTTCAGCCGTTTCTTACCTGCTGTCTCGAAGTCACAAAAACGATTCCGCGGGTTTGGGCGGGCCTAACAGCTTAAGTACCGGCTGTGTGGTGGAGGAGGAGGGTTAATGGCCTGGGTGCGGTGTGCTGTGTTGTGTCACCCCCGAAGAGTGTGGTGTGAGGGTGGTGTCAAATAATAATTTTATCAGGGGGAGGGGTTGTAGTTTATGTTTACCTTCAGTAGGTTATTATTGAGATGGATGTGGAGGTTTTCCAATGTTAATCTGGTATGATATTGATTTTCTATTTCCAGTATGTGAATATCTGTGAGTGGATTGAATGTGTGGCATGTCTGAAGTAAATGATTGGCAAAGTGAGATTTGCAGATGTGTTTCCAAGCGTGTATATATACATTTATTCTTGTATTGAAAGTTCTGCCTGTTTGACCAATATATTTTGCTTCGCAATCGTGGCAATGTAGTGCGTAGAAGCCGCTATTTCTAGAAGATCTAGGTTTGTTTTAGGGGATAGGATTTTTCTGAGAGAATTTTGTGTTTTGAATGAAACTTTGATACCGGATTTGTGTATTTTGTGTGCGACTTTTTCTGAAAGTTTTCCAAAATATGGTAAGCAAGAGTACTTGTCTGGTGTTAGTGTTACATTAGAGGGTGTAGTGTACATTTTCAGTTTCCGTTTGTGTATTTTGCGGCGTAATATGTTGTTGACAAGAGCTGTGTTATAACCGTTTGGCATAGCAATGTGGTGAATAGTGTTCAGTTCTTGCAGAAAATGAGATTTAGTGAGAGGCAAGATTAGTAATCCGTATAAGATTTAGTGGAAGGCTGCGTGTTTGTGTTTAACTATTTTCACTAGAGTTAACAGGATAATAAATTAATCGTAGAACTAACTGGAGAATGAATTAATCTTAGAAGGAATTAATTCATCGAATAACTGAAGAATGAATTAATCGTAGAACTAACTCGAGAATGAATTAATCGTAGAACTAACTGGAGAATGAATTAATCGTAGAACTAACTGGAGGATGAATTAATGGTAGAACTAACTGGAGAATGAATTAATGGTAGAACTAACTGGAGAATGAATTAATGGTAGAACTAACTGGAGAATGAATTAATCGTAGAACTAACTGGAGAATGAATTAATGGTAGAACTAACTGGAGAATGAATTAATGGTAGAACTAACTGGAGAATGAATTAATGGTAGAACTAACTGGAGGATGAATTAATGGTAGAACTAACTGGAGGATGAATTAATGGTAGAACTAACTGGAGAATGAATTAATGGTAGAACTAACTGGAGAATGAATTAATGGTAGAACTAACTGGAGAATGAATTAATGGTAGAACTAACTGGAGAATGAATTAATGGTAGAACTAACTGGAGAATGAATTAATGGTAGAACTAACTGGAGAATGAATTAATGGTAGAACTAACTGGAGAATGAATTAATGGTAGAACTAACTGGAGAATGAATTAATGGTAGAACTAACTGGAGGATGAATTAATGGTAGAACTAACTGGAGGATGAATTAATCGTAGAACTAACTGGAGAATGAATTAATGGTAGAACTAACTGGAGGATGAATTAATGGTAGAACTAACTGGAGGATGAATTAATGGTAGAACTAACTGGAGAATGAATTAATGGTAGAACTAACTGGAGAATGAATTAATGGTAGAACTAACTGGAGGATGAATTAATGGTAGAACTAACTGGAGGATGAATTAATGGTAGAACTAACTGGAGAATGAATTAATGGTAGAACTAACTGGAGAATGAATTAATGGTAGAACTAACTGGAGAATGAATTAATGGTAGAACTAACTGGAGGATGAATTAATGGTAGAACTAACTGGAGGATGAATTAATCGTAGAACTAACTGGAGAATGAATTAATGGTAGAACTAACTGGAGAATGAATTAATGGTAGAACTAACTGGAGAATGAATTAATGGTAGAACTAACTGGAGGATGAATTAATGGTAGAACTAACTGGAGAATGAATTAATCGTAGAACTAACTGGAGAATGAATTAATGGTAGAACTAACTGGAGAATGAATTAATGGTAGAACTAACTGGAGAATGAATTAATGGTAGAACTAACTGGAGAATGAATTAATGGTAGAACTAACTGGAGAATGAATTAATGGTAGAACTAACTGGAGAATGAATTAATGGTAGAACTAACTGGAGAATGAATTAATGGTAGAACTAACTGGAGGATGAATTAATGGTAGAACTAACTGGAGGATGAATTAATGGTAGAACTAACTGGAGAATGAATTAATGGTAGAACTAACTGGAGAATGAATTAATGGTAGAACTAACTGGAGAATGAATTAATGGTAGAACTAACTGGAGAATGAATTAATGGTAGAACTAACTGGAGAATGAATTAATGGTAGAACTAACTGGAGAATGAATTAATGGTAGAACTAACTGGAGAATGAATTAATGGTAGAACTAACTGGAGAATGAATTAATTGTAGAACTAACGGGAGAATGAATTAATGGTAGAACTAACTGGAGGATGAATTAATGGTAGAACTAACTGGAGAATGAATTAATGGTAGAACTAACTGGAGAATGAATTAATGGTAGAACTAACTGAGAATGAATTAATGGTAGAACTAACTGGAGAATGAATTAATGGTAGAACTAACTGGAGAATGAATTAATGGTAGAACTAACTGGAGAATGAATTAATGGTAGAACTAACTGGAGAATGAATTAATGGTAGAACTAACTGGAGAATGAATTAATGGTAGAACTAACTGGAGAATGAATTAATGGTAGAACTAACTGGAGAATGAATTAATGGTAGAACTAACTGGAGAATGAATTAATGGTAGAACTAACTGGAGAATGAATTAATCGTAGAACTAACTGGAGAATGAATTAATCGCAGAATTAAGTGTCCCCTCGCTCAACAATGCGCGTGCGTGTGCGGAAGCGGCGCCCGGCGACGGAGGCGGCGCGGCCGGCGACAGCCATGGCCAGCCCAGCGGGGGACGACCTTGCGCCTCCCGCGCCGGCCCCCGCCCCCCCCCCCGTGCACCAGCCGCGCTCCGCGCACGCCACCTGCGCCGCCTGCGCCGGGCCCTGCGGCCCGCCGCCCTCCTACGATGAGGTAAAAGGGATTGATTCCTTTAATTGACGTTGTACGATGAGGTAAAATGGATTCAGAACATTCCGATGGATTGATTGATGACGTGGCGTGTCAACTACTGAGCTTAGTAGACCTGTAAGTGTAGTGCATGGTTTCTCATTGGGGGTGACGGTGATCTTCCCCTGCTGGATGGCGAGATCCAGCGCCGACATACCATCGAAAACAGTGGTTTCCCCTAGCAGGTATCTCCCATCAGCGGTGCACCGCCCCAGCCGGGACAAACTGTAAGCTCCCAACCGGTCTCCCGGCATGTGTGGTAACGTAGTGCATGTAAATATGTGTGTGTGTGTGTGTGTGTGTGTGTGTTAGAGACGAGGATAGGACAAGGAAGAGGAAGGAAAGATCACGCGCGGTTCATGACCGGGTTCAACTAGGTCGAATTCAGTCGCTGTCTGGAGGAGAACTCTGACGGTCGGCTGCTCTGATCGGTAGTTTTCCGTGGTTTCTTCTATCTATATAAGATGAATGCCAAAGCAGAATCCTAACAAATAGACCACGGACCGCGCGCTATCTTCCCTTCCGGCGGTCCTATCCTCACTTACAAACTTACACTACCATACGAACACTACCACTTACTTAAAACCACTAGATTACCACACATGTTGGGAGCTCATTCGGGAGTTTCGAGCTTGTTCTGGCTGGGACGGTGCCATACTAGTGGATACCTGGATGGGGAAAAATCCCTTCAAACCGACGTAAGTCAGCACCAGTTCTGGTCATCCAACGGAGAAGATCACAGCCACATCCAGCGATAAAAACATGCTTTACACTTACGAGACTAATGATTTGAGCAGTAAACGCGACCGGAATCACTAATGAAACAGGACTCCGATCATTGAACCTCGTTGACAGCGACACTGCAGAAACAACTGCAATGCTGTCACTCGGACATTGTGGCCGGCCATGGCAAAGATGCTTTTTTTGCATGGTGGAGGGCGCAGTAGCGATGTACGTTCAAAGGGCGAGCCGTTACTTGGCTCCAAGGAACCAAGTCTCCCGAAATGTTTTTTCGTCATTCCAGCATGATCTGGATTTAATACCTATTTTGGTTTACCCGAAACTCCAACTCATAAAGTTGTCGGGAGAACCAGACCAAATTAATTTTGTTTGAAAGCTGCTCAATTATGCCTACTCCCATTATCTGCTTGATACGTTCATAAATCTTTTATTTTTGGTTTCTTTTTGTTTTTACTATCTTATAAAAACGAGCGATTCTATGCATCTTCATAGCTTCGTACAAAGCTCGAAAGCGTGAAAATTTTTGAAAAACAGCATACAAGACTATTCTAACTGTCCTCTCTGCCCGATCTCTCTCTCTCCATCCTCACTACACTTCATTCATTGGTCATTATTTCCGTTTTCTCTGGATCTCTTCGACACTCCCTCATTTTCGTCAGCTTCTCCATTCGACCATGAATGTGAACAGAGTTACGATGAAACCGTGAAGGTTAGAGATGAAACAAATCTTGATTCATCATGTAAGCATTTGTACAAAATTGTAGAAAAACTGTTTATATTTCGTTTACATTATATTTCATTATTAAAATGATCGTATAATCTCTATTTTTGGCTCTTACACCATTTTTATTTTGTTCCTCAACATACCGGATTCGGTAAAACAATAACCATGTCATTGTCCAAAAAGCAATCATTTCATATCTTAAAAATAAATACATTAATATATTTCTATTTATTATCTCTTTAACAACTAAAAAACAATTGGATTGATTACTTCATTTCACTTACATATTGTGTTTTTAAAGACATAATATAGTGTACCACAAAGAAGGAGTGTTTCGGTTGCTTGATATCTGCTTGGGGAAGAAAATAAAGATATTTACATTAACAAACCAATTACTTTTTCACTTGAACATTTTTATACTGTTTTACAATCAACACTTTCAACAGAGGAGTCAATTTCATTCAATATTCTTAATAGAGTGTCAAAAAGTAAATGTACTTGTAGGAATTTTGTACCCAAATCTGGTCATAAACGAATCATTTGTTGCTATGTGCAAAGGGTTCAAATACAAATACACAATTCGGTTTACCAATTTTACAAATTGTACCAATTTCAACAGTTTATCAAATAACATTCCCGGTTTTACCTTGTATCTGTTTTGGGGCAGGCAATGGGGTTTTCTGCGACACCAGGAGCCGTCTGCGATTGGCCTCAGCCGTTCCGCGATCGGCCCCCTGCTTACTATTCTGCCCCAAACCTCCCTGAAGGCAGAATTCCAGCGGCGGATCTGTGTGAAATATTCGACCTTCTTCAGAGTATGTATGGCACCAACGTAGTCGACGGAGGTTATTTGAAAACCAATATTTTTATAAATAAATGACAGAGCGGAGTTATAACATTTTAATGCAGTATAAAAATCTAGAATTTTTTATTCAGTGAACTACAGTTCTAACTCACTACAATAATAATAATAATAATAATAATAATAATAATAATAATAATAATAATAATATCTGACAGAATAACCTTGAACTACCCTAACATGTATCCTTCGATATTTTGTCTATTTACTTTAACCAGTACCCTATTTATAGGCCGAGATCTATCCATCTTGAGAAAAGTTTGTTGGTTTTTTTGGTGGGTTGACATGACCGTCCATACGAATTCACGATTACGAAAATTTACGTGAGAAATATTTATTTATTTATTTTGGGTTCGGGAATTTTCCTTACCATTACCATAAGTAATAATGCCTGTTTTTAAAATCAATTAAACATTGTAATCTCTTGCTCTTCTACTTCGAACAAACAAAAACAAATGCATAGCGCCTCTTATAACAAGTACAGCAAAACAATATCAACAATAACTCTGTTAAACGTTTAATTATTCCCTTTTATTCCTGCCTTGCATACATGGCCATTTATCCTTTAATAATTGAAAAATTATTAAAATCTACTACAAATCTTGGTCTTCTTATAATACTCGTGTTAATATGTCATTTTTGTATCACCATACTGTTTCAGTCCGCTGCCGTCGTTGGTTGGCCGTCGACTTTGACTTGCATGTTAAATTCCATTTCTGCATAATCCAACCAATGCATGGCATCTCTTTCTTCTCCACACAATATTTATTCTTTTTTCAACATATGACATTGGTATTGTTCACCATCCAATTAATTTCAACATTTGGTTATCACAACCTCGGAGAATCCTTTTACTCCCATCCGATCGCCACCGCGTCGGAATTCATTCTGCCTCCTTGTTCATAATACACGCAATTCTTCTGTCTCCTGAGATGCGCAATACGGTACAGGTTTTCGTTTCTCATTAGTTCTTTTCGCGCAAATTTTCCCCTTCCTCGCACACCATTCTCATTTCTGATTGGCTAATCCCGTTTAAGCATCTTATTTAGTTGTTCAATGAACTATCGATTCTTGTGTGCTCTTTTTACGAAATTTTGCTAATACCCACGGAAATTTCCCAAATTTGATATATTATACTCACCACAAATTCTACTATTTCCTTGTTTATTACTAACACTGCCCTTCCCTTATTATATCATTATTTATTATTCGCCACGTAACTCCTTTAGATTTCCCATTGTCTATGCCGTTCATCTTTGTAATTTATATGTAATTTGTTTACATTTTGCTTACATTGTGATGAATCATCATCAATAATAGTAAAGGCCATACTTATAATGGCATTAATTATAATGGCATTACTAATAACACTTATTATTCTTTACTTATGCATATGGTAAAATATACTGTTCAGTCATGGTTCAGACCAAAAAAATTGAAATTCGCGTTCATAAAACATTTCAAATTTCAACTTTTCAACATAATTAAAGTAAATACAATTATGGGAATTTTGTAACGTGATAAACTATGATCTTCCCTGAGTTCTCATAGGACCACTTTTTTGTACCCAATGAAAAAAGTATTCATTGATGTTTCGGAGCTAGTCTCGTAGTGATCGTATTTTCTCGGGGCCATGGTGAGCGAGGGGGGCCATGGTGAGCGAGGGGTCAGCTTACTGAATTCCCTGTGCGCGGGTTCCACCACGGCGAGGTGCCCGGATTTTCGAAGGGCACAAAATTCACAGTAGCCATGTCACACTTATGGCATGTAAAAGAACCCGGGCGGTGTACAAAATTAAATCCCTCCGACAACATCCTGCCCAAACGAAATTTCATTTTCTTCCAACCAGACAGTTCGGATATAGATAGATAATTTATTTAATTTGCTTTGGGTATTAAGCCCGGTGGCAAACTCTTTACACTTACTTTTCATGTAATACCATAATATAATAATGAATTCTAAAAATACATACAATTCAATAAACATAACAAAATTACACCATTTCAGGTATGCTTACTAAATGCAGAGGCCCTTCACAGGCTACTGACGCTATCGCTTACACTATTATTCGAATTTAATCTTAACCTAAAAGTGTTGATGTTTCTAGGAAAGTCTCCATTTCTGCTGCAGGCAAGCTATTCCATATATAGTTAGCTGAGCCCGACGTTTGGGGGAAAAATTTGTTCTAAATATAATACTCTTCTAAATATATAATTATATTCAAAGTAGTATTGTATTGAAGTGTTGTGACGTGTTGTGCAGTGCAGTGCAATATAGAAGTAGAAAGAGAAGTGAATTTCAAATGTTGTGAAGTGAAGTGAAGTGAAAGTGAAGTGAAGTGTAATTAAAAAGTCGTGAAATCTTGTATTTAATAGTTTAAAATAACTGTGCAGGTCAACCATAAAATGTAGTTAATGCTTTTATTGTTAGCATATTATTATTATTATTATTATTATTATTATTATTATTATTATTATTATGTCTTAAAAGAATTTAATGTGACGTTGTTAAGTAATTTAAAGTTAATATTAGTAATATGTTAATTGTAGAGTTCTGCCACTAGGTTGTATATACCTATCTGCAGAATAATAAATATCTATCTATCTAAAAAGAGTCAAATCTCAGGCGAATTAGGGGGTCGACCGCGAGGCGCGCCTGCTCGTTGAAAGAGCCGCGTCGGTGCCAGGCTTGCAAGGATGCCTGGGTTGAAGAACTGGTGCGGAACAACTGGATGGTGAGATCCAGCGCCGACTACCATCCCCCTACAGGTATCTCTCGCAGCAGGGAACCGCCCCAACAAGCTAAGGGATGGGGACGAGGATACAACAAGGATAAGGAAGGAAGGACCGCTCGCTGTCCATGGCCCGTTCGTTATCTGGAATGACCAAAAAGTAAGGAAATCTACCGATCAGAGCATTGTCCTGCAGACAGTGCTTGAAATCAACCCACCTATCTAAGTAGAGTCGACAATGCCTGCGTCGGGACTCGAACTCTTGAACCTCCCGTCCAGATTCGATGCAGAGATAACGCCTCACTGCTGGTTCTCAGTATGTACTTTATGCAATGCTGATTTTGTATTGACTCTCAAATTTATAAACAACATGGAATAAACTAATATTTTAGTTTGAAACTATTTTTTAACATTTTCATATTCGAAGTCTTTGCTTTGAAATACAACATGAAATAATAAGAAAAGTAACTAACACAGAAAATAGGAACACAAATATTAATTACTCTTTTAAAAATTTCTGAATGAAAACTAATTATTAACTTAATTGTTCTTAAAAATGGAGGGAAGTCATGTCAAATAGAATTCAAAACTGAAAACATTTCGAAAACATAAACGCCGACCTTCAAACTTTTGTTATGGAATTTCCATTGTTTCTGACTCCAGGCTCTTCCAGAACTTCTAACTCGGAATCGCTGCCTTCCGAAGACCGAGCGAAGTCGTCCTTGGGAGTCCTAAACGCTACCAATTCTGGAGCGCCTCTGTGCGTGGACATCTCTGACTCCGACTGGAACCTAGGCTAGTAGCTTCTTGTCTATGCTTATGTCTATGTCTATGTCTATGCCCTTACGGCAAGCTCACGAATACATGTGGTTCCAAGGCAGAATCCGGTAAGACAAAAGAGTCGAGTTTTTTCATCTTTTTTTCAATTTTTATTTCATTAACAGTATTTTTGTTGTACGGTGATATCTTTCAGTGTCACACCAGAAGGAAAGTTGTTAGTTGTGAACCATTTTAATGGTCTAGCCAAGTCATTGTAAATAAAATCTCAATATCGACAAATCCGCGAACCATACACAGCGTTTCCTAAGAAATCGATTTTTTTTACTCACTAGGTTCATTCCTACTGTACACAACCTGTTTTATTCTTCGAAATAGCATATGTATGGCAGATATATAATTGGAAAAAAGATAAAACTTGAGAAACCTATTTACACAACTAACAACGTGCAAGTCCATTCGCCCATTTCGCGTTTCGAAATGTCGAAATGAGTGTTTATTTAATCTTTTGAATACACAAAATAGAATACCACCACACATCAACATTGCCCATTGCGCCAATATAGCTGGTATAACATCGCACCAAAACATATGAAATAAACAAATGAATTCGTTATCTATCGCTGCAATGCATTAATGACGATAAGGAATTTAAGAGCGACAATGAATAAGAAATTTAAGAGCCGCACAATGTCCATTTCGTGGCAGGACCGCATCCAGGCAAGGCCCAAAGTTCGAGGCAGCTCCAATCCTCCGTTCAGCCGAATACATTGTCACCACACTGGGGTGAAGAATACAGGGTGGGGAATTTTGATGACGAGGGAAACACATCAGCATTATCCACTTTAGTGCAATTAATATTTCTTGTACTGTTTTGCCCTCAAGCAGAGAGTTCCGCCGAAATTATGTAGTCTCATTTTGCTATTTTGGAACAACCTGTACTTCTCCAGAGCGTATATACAAGCACTCTGAGCGGAGTTTTAGACTCGGGAGACCATTTGCGAAAAGTAGGTGCACCATAATTTTGACTGTGTTTGCGAGGTCAGATGGGATTGCCGAACCGCGTTTTACAGCTATATACCTCAATTCACAAATTTGGGGTTTTGTTATTTGTATCCAAAAAAGTAGACTTTTCGACAATACTGAGAAATATTCTCAGTGCTTGTATTTATTTTAAGCCAAACTCTCTCGGCAGTACAAATGAAAAATTCATCAAGAAGCTTCCATTATTAAGCAAAGCGTGCGAACGAAGCGTGCTCAAGAAAATGGCATAAGAAACGATTACATATCTAATTGATATGAGGAGAAGGTGGTGTGTTTCTGAAGCTTGAGACACACGGAGATATAGTCACAAAGACATATCGAAAGACAGACACACAGATTCAATAACACATGGTCACAAAAGCACAGGCACATATATATATATATATATATATATATATATATATATATATATATATATATATATATATATATACGGACACATTGTCACATACACACTTTCAACACAGTTATAGACACAGACCTTTAAAGACGCACAGATACATAGTCACAAAGAGTCATAGATGTCATACAGACAAATTACCATTCAACAACGTAGACATACAGAAACATTGACCCACAGGTATGCGGACTCATGCAGGTTACCCGCTTTCTCCTTGTGATCTGAAAGGTCTTAAGGCCCATTCACAGTGCCAACATAAACATAACCACGATGTTCACAAAAACGTTAGGACTACGCCAATAAGCGGACTCGTTCACAATGCGTTCGCATAAGCATTCGACGTTAACTTAATAGCTTGCAAGCTTCAAGCTTCTTCTCTCAAAAATAAGTAATGAACCAATAACAGCACGTTAACTCGGTATCGAGTATCGAAATAAGTCGATAGACGAACTAACACAATCCATGGCAGAAGGCCCCCTCGTCATGGACTCAGTCGATATATCGAAATCGATTCTCACATCCAACCAATTGTAAACTAGAATGTATCACAGTCAATATTGATTGATTGATTGTTAGTGATTCCGGACGCGTCAACTTCTCAGGTCATTAATCCCTTAAGTGTAGTGTTTATTATTTCATCGTGAGGTGGTGGTGATCTTCCCCCAGTGGATGGCGAGATCCGGCGCCGACCTACCGCCGACTAGCAGGGTTTCCCCAACCAGGTATCTCCCACCAGCATAGCGCCGCCCCAGCCGGAACAAGTTCTAAGTCCCCGACCGGTCTCCCAGCATGTGTGAGAGAGTAGTACATGATAGTGTAAGCATGTGTGTGTAAGAGATGAGGATAGGATAAGGAAGAGGAAGGACAGATCGCGCGCAGTCCGTGGCCCGTTTGTTTGGGAACTGCTCCGACATTCACCAGGTGTTGATCAGAGAAATCACGGAAAACTACCGATCAGAGCAGCCGGCCACTGGAGTTCTTCTCCAGACGATTCTTCTCCAGAACGACTGAATTCGACCTAGCTGAAAAGCTAATGTCGAAAATCCTGCCACCGACGGGACTCGAACCAAGGACCTCCCGGTCAGAGACTCACAGCCAATAGAAACTCGTATTTTGCTTACGTTTATGTTCGACATTATGAATGCCTCAGACTCTCACTTATGTTCATGTTTACGTGTATGTGTTTGAATTGTGAACGAGCCTGTGTGGTGCGCAGTGCTGGGGCGTGGCCCGGGCGACGCGAGCGCGCTCCCGCAGGAGGCGGCGACGCCGGTGACTGTGCAGCCGCGGCAGGCGCGGCGCCCGCCCGCGCGCTCGGCCGCGCGCCTGGCCAGCGGGGGCGGGTCCGAGGGCGAGGACGAGCGCTCGTGGGCGCCGTACGCCGTGCGCGCGCTCTGCCCGCGCTGCCAGCGCGTCATCTGCACAGACATCGTCGTCGAGGACGCCGAGTACACGCACGTGTGCGCGCTGGGCCTCTGCCTCATGGGGTGCGTGAGCCGCTCTACCCGCTCTACCCGCTCTACCCGCTCTACCCACTCTATCCGCTCTACCCACTCTATCCACTATAACCACTCTACCCACTCTACCCACTCTACCCACGCTACCCACTCTACCCACTCTACCCACTCTACCCACTCTACCCACTCTACCCGCCTACCCACCTCTACCCGCTCTACCCACTCTACCCGCTCTACCCACTCTGCCTGCTCTACCCACCTGCCTGCTCTCCCACTCTGCCCGCTCTACCCACTCTGCCTGCTCTACCCCCTCTGCCCGCTCTACCCACTCTGCCCGCTCTACCCACTCTGCCCGCTCTACCCACTCTGCCTGCTCTACCCACTCTGCCTGCTCTACCCACTCTACCCACTCTACCCACTCTACCCACTCTACCCACTCTACCCACTCAACTCAACCCATTCAGCCAACCAAGCATTTTCAATGACATACAGAACTTCTTTACAGGTGTCCAGCTTCACGCTAGAGGAGACAGACCGGCTGAGTTGATTCAGGGATGTCACTGCTGTGCCTCTGACCGATACGTCCAAGTTTCGAGTTCTCACGGTGGCAGGATTTACAACACTACTTGTAAGCTAGGACAAATTCAACCGCTGTCTGGAAGAGAATTCCATTGGCCGGCTGCTCTGATCGGTAGTTTTCCGTGGTTTCTTCGATCAATAGCAGGCGATACCCGAGCTGCACCCTAACACTACACTTACGTAACCAATGTCTTTAAGCAGTTAAAGCACTTGTAAATACAAAAATTGAGTGGATCTATTATATCTTATGAAACGTTTCAGTTCTTCTACAGGACATTGACGACCATTTTGTTTCTTCTTATAGAAAAAACGCTCATAACCACCGTTTGGAGCTTTGGAGCGCTCTAGTACAATAATTTAGCACCATAACAATTGATTAGCACTAAACGTTGCAAAACCATGCTGCCAGAAGGCTCCAACATTGACAGTGCGCGCACCAACCCGACGCCAATGATCGAGCACTACGCACAGGAAGTTCATCTGGCAGTTAACGGGTTAAGACACGAGTTGTATTTCTTCTCCAGCACGTAGACGACAGACGTAAACGACAGACGTAAACGACAGACGTAAACGACAGACGTAAACGACAGACGTAAACGACAGACGTAAACGACAGACGCAAGCGACAGACGCAAGCGACAGACGCAAGCGACAGACGCAAGCGACAGACGCAAGCGACAGACGCAAACGATAGACGCAAACGGCAGACGTAAACGACAGACGCAAGCGACAGACGCAAGCGACAGACGCAAGCGACAGACGCAAGCGACAGACGCAAGCGACAGACGCAAGCGACAGACGCAAGCGACAGACGCAAGCGACAGACGCAAGCGACAGACGCAAGCGACAGACGCAAGCGACAGACGCAAGCGACAGACGCAAGCGACAGACGCAAGCGACAGACGCAAACGACAGACGTAAACGACAGACGCAAACGACAGACGCAAACGGCAGACGCAAGCGACAAACGCAAGCGACAGACGCAAGCGACAGACGCAAACGACAAACGCAAACGACAGACGCAAACGACAGACGCAAGCGACAGACGCAAACGACAGACGCAAACGACAGACGTAGACGGTGCAGACGCAAACGACAGACGTAGACGGTGCAGACGCAAACGACAGACGCAAACGGTGCAGTTTGGCGCAACAGCCGTCTCCGCATCCACTTACCGTGGCGTGTGCGGTGGCAGGTGCTGGCCGTTCTGCCTGGTGCCGTACTGCCTGGACGCGTGCCGGCGCGTGACGCACTCGTGCCCGCGCTGCCACATGCTGCTGGGCGCCTACAGCCCGCACTCCCCGCACTCGCCGCGCCACCCGCGCAGCCGCCCGCGCACCCGCGCGCGCTCCACCGCCTGCCGCTGACCACGCCCACCCCCACCCCCACTTTGTAATAAACTCCTTTGTACTCCTGCGTTGTGCTGGTTCATTTTATTTATTTTATTGATTGATTAATTGATTTTTTCGTGTTTCCGGGCGCGTCAACTGTTTTAGTCATTAGTCCCGTAAGTGTTTTTTTTGAGAGATGGCGGTGATCGTCCCCCGCTGGATGGCGAGATCCGGCGCCGACCTACCGTCGGCTAGTGGGGTTCCCCCCTCACCAGGACTCTCCCACCAGCGGGGCACCGCCCCAGCCGGGACAAGTTCTAAGCTCCCGACCGGTCTCCCAGACTGTGGTAGTGTAGTGCATGTTAGTGTAACTGTGAGTGTAAGTGGAGAGGATAGGACAAAGAAGAAGAAAGGAAAGATCGCGCGCGGTCCGTGGGCCGTTTGGTAGGCGTACTGCTCCGGCATTCGCCTGGTGTTGATAGGAGAAACAACGGAAAACTACCGATCAGAGCAGCCGGCCGCTAGAATTCTCCTCCAGGCAGCTACTGAATTCGACGTAGTTGGAAAGCTAGTGGCGAAAATTCTGCCGCCGTCAGGACTCGAACTTAGGACCTCCCAGTCAGAGGCGCTGCAATGACATCAGTTGATGCACTGAGCTACCACTCCCGGTTTATTTATATTATTTAATAGGTAAATATTATACATATATAATATTCCGTGATATGTGGCTAAGCCCAAGGTTTGAACCCATTACAATAACTTCGTCCTATTGGGTACTAACGCGAATTCTGCTATTCACTTCCAATGGTCTCTTCATCGTAGCAAATCCGCGAAAAACAAAGGCTTAGGAAAAAATCTGAAAGGGGTCAGACGAGTATATGCTATCTACCAAACTTCCTCTAAACTATTTGTTTCCTGACACAAACGTCAGGCCTTCTCGTTCCAGTCTTGGGCCTCCTCAACACCTGAAATCTAACAGTGCCGCAGAAGATCGTCCGCACCAGCGAATCAGCGCTTACTTTTCGGACACCCACTCCCATTTGGCCCCTTAAGAGATCATATAATTATTTCATGGTTGACTTTCTTGTTTGTTAATTTTCTCTTTTACGATTTAATGACACATTTACTTATCAATTTACTAATTTAACCACTGATTAACTTAATCAATGTTTACTTCTTAACTTATTTTCTCTCTGGTCTAGGTTCCGCCCATACAACTAACCAGTACTGTTTCCCCACTTCCTAATTATCGTTTCTCTAATAGACCGAACCTTTCCTAGAAATGTTCCTTATTCCTTCATGAAGTAAAATCTATTATCACTTAATATGTACTGGTTGACAGTTTTGTTTATATGTTGGAAGTAACAGTTTCCCATTCCCATCCATCCATTTTCCTCTTTGTTTCTGTAGCAATTCAATTTAAAAGGAAATGTACCCAATCTTCCCTGTCATCGCAATGCACACAGATGCCACAGCCAATGGAGTGATTCAATCTACGTTGCATCTACCCCAACCCTAAACCAAGCGTATTCCCTTCATGCGTCCCTTCTAAGGGTGTGAACATACCTTTCGCAACCCCACACCGGACTCGTGTGAATGTGTGCCCCTACCGAGCGTTATTCGGCAGTTGCAGCCAGGATATCTTGCATTTTGTATCCGAAAGTTTATAACCCGTGTTCTCCTATCCCCAACCATCTAGGAAGAAATGTCTCTCTGACCTGCGCATTCTAGTAACAGTTTAACTTTGTACGAGCAGTAGCGCCGATCATATTTCTGTTTTGTTTTTTTTTAATTTGAAAAATCTTCTGAAAAATTGGATGTACTTTCGTATAATTTTTCATAAAAACACGTACATTTTAAAAATATTTTTGAGGAATTATAGAAACCTTTCCAATTGACCTTATACAACATTGCTTATTATTTTTTACTAGAGAGTCCTTGATGTATGTAATCATAATTTTGCAAGACAGTATGTAGATTATGACACAAGCCAGAGCTTTAAATTAACTCATAGCATTTCGTAACTTGAATTCTCTTTGAAGAATATTTTGACATCATCTCTATTAATCACAAACGAAGCGTCTTCCCCGATGTGGCCTTTTTCAAAGTTGTGTGTGTGTATTTGGCATTTTGGGTCGACTGTCTCTCTTTGCCGTCTAGCTAACCGTTTCCCCCATGGCTGGAAATAGTTTAATTCCCACGTTTGACGACTAAGCGAGTGGACATTTTACACGTGGCCAATATGAGGTATTTCCTTCACCGTAACTTGTAAACTCCGCTTGCCCGAGCTTTGCTTTGACACACAGCTACAGAAACTGAGAAGATTTGAAAGTAAAGATACAACTCTTATTTTTGCCTCGACCAGAAATTGAACTAGGGATCACACCAGGAGAAGCTAGAGTGTCGTCTTTGAGCCGTCAATGAAGCACTTTGACAAACTTTTGACGTTAAATATTTTGAAGTAATCAACAGATTTTGTTTCCCAAGTAACCAAACAATTTACTTTCGATGTGAGAATCTTTAAAAAAAATGAAAGGTTACATAAAAACAAAGGCAGTATCAGGATAAGGAAGTGGGAGTAAAAATGTCCCCAAGATTAATTCAGTTTTGAATAGAGGACATTTTTATTGTTATTTTGAAACGTATTTTCCCCAAATATGAGTGACAGACTGATTATTTATTGAATTTTTCATACCATTACTCGGAGATAAAATTCTGGGAAATAATGAGGGATAGTTGACATCTATGCCATCTAGAAATGAGAATATGAGTGCATTCGTAAGTAGGCGGATAGATTTTTCAGCTCCACCTGTGAGGAAAGTTGTGAAAGTTGAATCGCGTGGTCAGAGAGGGTCGGTCAGAGGTTGTTAGAAGGTCAGATGGGCCTAAGCGGCCACACGCGGTCAGAACCTACACATTCGTCTGAGCGCCGAACAGCACAGTTCTTAAATAGACACCTGGTTACTAATAATAAGGGGGCGGATTTTGACGACCATGACCACCAGTAAAGCATTGCCAAAAATTATCGATGAAATGCCCTGAGAATGTTTTAAAATACCCTAAAAAAATGACTCATGTAATCGAGGCAATTTTTGCAATATCGAGATGTTTACGAGAACATTTGTGTAAGACATTATCTTTAAGACATTTAAGTCCAATTTTTGTGTCATAGTAATTATTATGGATGCTGAATATTGTAAAGAAAACGTAGTCGTAATGCTCATTTGTGTAATATATAAAGCAATATTATAAAAAATAATTATAATAAAGAAAAGGTAAACGAAGGGGTGGACGAAGTAAACAATTCTTTTAAAATGAGTCGATGAAGAAAAAATATTGGGAATCTCTAGTGTAAGTGTTCGAGTTGACCAGACAGATTCTGCCTCACAAACTTTTATTCTTCAACCAATTTTTATGTATCAAGGCCCTCCAAACGTGGATTCTGAATACACAACGGAAGTAATTTACCACATATTGAAACCAAAGTTATGTACTTTTTTTGACATCAGGGACCCGGCAATAATAGTTTTTTCTGTCCCAAACTTGGCTTATTCCGGCGCACGATTACAATACTTTCTCTTTTTACGAAGGCGAGAAAGTATAAACGAGTTTTCAAAAATGTCTTCTCGAGCTACCTGGATTATCACGGCGAGAGTGCAGTCGTTGACTAATGACGCGTTACTACCGTAGGGTCTAATCCAAAGATATCCGCCCGCAAGTAATAACTTAGTGTCTAACACAAAATACGTTTTATTTATTATTATTGTTATCAATATTGTTATCATTATTATATTATTTGCATGGCATTTATTATCTTGCTTATGTAATTAACTGTCAATTGAAGATTAGATAAATTTATCTTATCTTTATCTTATTAAAATATTGTTAGAGGCTGAGATACAGCATTACCTTTGTATCTGCAATAACTTTGACCGAGAGGTATTACTGTATACTTGCCCCAAGGTCTTGGGTGCCAGTGTCACCTCTTGGGTTTTCAGTTTGTTGTTGGTTCCTGATTCCGATGATACAAGCATGTAAAACAAAAATACTCGATGTGTGGTATCCGGGTTAACACGATGCCACGAGAATAAAAACACCTTAAGGAATTTTTAGACAACCCAGGTCGGGGTTTCGTTTTTTCGATTAGCGTTATGATCTTGTCGAGGGTTCCAACAATGTTCGTGTAAAAGGGAGGACATCGATAAGCAAAAAACGCACCAAGGCATTTCTTTTTATACGCATTTAATTTAAAATCAGATCTATTCCTTTCTTCTCTCCGCTTGCGATTCAAAAGCATCCTTTAAATGCAGGTGAAGATGTTCTGAGCGTCTCTTTTTTATTTCAGTCGCTAAACAGAGAGTCAATCATGCTTGCGTTCAGAACAAGGATATTCATGTTTTCTATTCTAAATTAAACAATAAATGATACAACGTGACAGATGTTAGTCGTGTGATAAAATAAATGACAAATATTAAAAATTTACTAAAAGGAGGACATTTAAAATACAAAGGAAGACGAGAGTACAATTGACGTCAATGGAGGACTGACCTCCAAACTTGAGGACAGTTGGCAACCCTAACCTTGACTAAATGTCGCAGTGCTGGTTATAAATATAACAATCTTTATTAGAAAAAATATATCTGTTAAAACATTTAACAGAAAGAACGACCAAATGTAGATAATTGCAGGCGATTCATTGACTCACGCATGATTGTAACTTCCGCGGTGACTTCTCAGTTGCGGGGTCGGCGTGTAAGGTCCGTGGCATGTGCGCGCCAGCGCCGTCGCTCGCTCGTTGCCTCGTTCTGTCGTTCGAAGTCGCCCAAATCCATTCAACATTCTCTCGCTTGACTAACGTGAGAATGGAATCTAAGAAATGGGCGCGATGGCCGGTAGTATAATGTTTTAAAATTCAGTTGCAGAAAAGAAAGACTACGTAGTAAAACGTAAGAAGCAAGAAAAAAAATATAATACCCTTCGTATTAGTTTCTCATTTAGTGACTATTTCCGTGCATTGAAGATACACGTCATATTTATACTAAAATGCAGTAATACTTTTATTCCTAAAATTCCTTTGATTTAAAAATCATTATACAATTTGCATGATCAAAATACAGTTACCTCTGACGAGATTTTCTGTGCGATGAATTTTCAACGTTCTTCAGTAATGCACCACTTTCTTTCGTAGACCACTTCCCAACGGACGTTCGTCTAAATGGCTGAGAAAGAGAAATCTCACCTTTAATTCTTAAGTCTTGTCTAGAAATTCTCTGATTAGTGGATCCGGACAGGCGTACAATTTTCTACAGTGAGAATTGCTTTTGCAGAGCCCTCTGTCCATCACTTGCTAAATTAGTTCAGCGTGTCAGCGCGTAGCGGTAGGATTTACAAGTTTTGGAAGCAACGCGAAAGTTAGCGGTTACAGTGTAAGGCTCGTGTTCCCACGATAGGAGGATTTTCGGCATTAGCTAAATCGATTGATTGATTTTTTCGTGTTTCCGGGCGCGTCAACTGCTTTGCTCATTAGTCCCGTTAGTGTAGTGCATGTTTTTTTCCTCGAGAGATGGCGATGATCTTCCCCCGCTGGATTGCGAGATCCGGCGTCGACCTACCGACGGCTAGTGGGGTTTCCCCTAACCAGGATTCTCCTACCAGCGCGCTGGGGCACCGCCCCGGACGGGACAAGCTGTAAGCTCCCGACCGATCTCCCTCTCCACCTTTTACATCTTATCAAATCTTGTTATACACAGATTTGCAAGCATTCAATGCTATTGGGTCCGAGATTACCGCTGGTGCAAAAACTGATAATCCATATTTGTTTGATAAGAATCGAGTACAAATATTTGGGAAATAATTGAGTGTATTGTCAACATAGAAATTACATAAAACTATATACGAGAGCAATGGCCGTAGACGGAATAATCACGTTTATCGCCTACATAGAGGGGCAATTAAAACAGTATAAATGACGAACAACACCCTCAATACTTGACCAGGGCATTCAATGATTAATTATAACCTATTAATAATTCAGTAATTTTACAATTCGGTAACATATTGTTCTACTAAATATAATTAAATAATATACTTTAATTGATTTTGGCTGATTTAAATAATTCTTTAGAATCTAATAAACTATGGAAAAAAAAAAAAATTGGCAAATAAATAATGTTTTACTCTAATGTGGCTTTCAAAAATACCAGGAATTCATTTTCACGTAAGGGGAGTCTGAGAGAGATCAGTAGAATAAGCAACGGTAACCACAGAATGAATCAGGATTATTAGTAATATCTGCGAAATCTACTTATCAGTTAATAGTATCTCTTCGGTCAAATACATATCAATGGCAAAATGTCATATACCGTAATACATTTCTGACAAGATTTTGTACTCATCAATCCACTGTTTAAAACATACTAAAACAGTATAGGTTAAATCAATTGACGGGCTTGAGGCAGTAACAAAATAGGCCACACCAGCCACCGCAAGTCTCTCGTTAACAGTAAATATTAATAACTCTATTTTGGTCGAAGTGTGCGTCGTCTTGTTTCTGTCCGCAACCCATCATAAATATGAAGAAGACATGTAGTAACAAAGACACTAGGTAATCCACTCTTTCACCATAATCGAGATATAATTACGTTTGGCAGGACGCTTGATGTGGCTTATCGCGTTACTGACCCAAGCTCTTCAACTGGAGAATGCGTTTCAATTCTTCGTGAACATCGGCTTCTGAGAATATGGGGGAGCATTTTATCTCAAAAGGAAATATCTCTTATCATTGGAGGAAATACGAAAAAAAGTCGCAAATCTCAGTTTGTTTCGCAGTACCATCTGTGTCACGACACGGTCGAGAATAACAATGAAATGTTATTTTGCTTGTGTGGTTGGTGCTTTAGCTTTTATTGCGGGATTCCTGTGTCTGGTAAGTGTCCGACTAAGCCTTGCACAGAAAGGTTTCTTGAATGAGCTGTAATTTTTACAAGTACACACAGGTTAGAAATAGCTAAATTAGATAAGAAATATTTGCAGCGCTGCAATCGAAAGTAATCAAATTGTGTAATATGGAATTGGATGAACTCAGTTCAATTTAAACATTCAAATTGGGATAAATAGATTTGCATACGGTATTTCCAGTAGTAAAATTTCATCAGTATAATATAAGTGAAATATTCGCAAGTGGCAACATACAGATTTATTAATAGCACATACGAATATAAGCCAAGAAATATAGTAGAGAGGTAAATGACTTGTTGCAATGTGAAGCATTTCAATTTGTCAACTTATAATTAAGTTGACAAAAATTTCTTCTGATATTTTATTCATAAATAATGTAAACAACATCACATCAGCATTTCCCCAAAACATTCTAATTACTGAGTTTTCTTTCCTCACAACTAAAACATAATTTTTACAACCATTTTCATTTTCAGATATTTAATCAGAATGTGATTTATAACAAACAATTACAGCAGTCGAAGACTAAAATTAAAATAAAACATGATTGTGCTGCTACCAGCCGAAATTTTCTCACCCGGAGAATCTTTATTGTTCATGTAGTGCATACGATTGCTTTGATAACTTGATTGGTTGAAAATTCAAAATTTAGTGAATGTTAATTGATTTACAAAGCATGCCAGCCAATGAAATCCCTATACTTAATTTTTTTGAAGCCGGGAATATCTTGGATCTGGCAAAATTGAAGTGTTTCAAAATTTATAATTTACATCGTTATAATTTACATCGTATCGAACTAATTCAATAGTTTCTTAGAGATAAGGTAAGTAAATTTTTCTGATTACATTCAACACATTTTATAATCTTCACGTCAATGAGCTTGCTATTAGTACGTAAGGTCATTGAACGTATCAACGATGTTCTTGAACTCAACACAACACAAATTGCTTTCATTCCTCATCAATAGTCCATGCAAATCTTGCATTAATTTAACAGCCCTTTCTGCACAATCATTTACAGCTTTCAACTTTATAACTATCCTTTGATCTTCTAAATATGAAGATTTGCTTGTTCAGGTCGAATTTTCTTTAATAAAATTAGTATCCTCCTCAGGCAAGAGAACATATATCTGCTTTTGGTTGACACAAGGTCAGCTATTATTATCACTGAAATGAGGATTAAATAAAATAAGGAGATGTGTTTTATGTTAACGAATGAATATAAGTAAAGAACGCTCATCGGGATATAATTTCGCTTACCATATTATTGTCCATTCTATTCTCCACAAAAATAATATATCTTTTTTCCAAGTGTAGATTCTTTCTGGACAAATTTCTATCATTTTGATTTGGATTTTTACGCCAAGTTCATCATCAAAGAGTGATAAGAAGATAATTCTTCTAATAAATATACACTTGGGGATAATTTCTCTAGAGCTGCTTTTAAAATTGTAGAATCTATCCTTTCATGTGATTTTAGAACTTTTAAAAAGCCGATGTCTTGGTAAGGAGTTTTTACAGCTGCACTCCACTGAACCCACGGTTTGACAGTTAACAATCAACAGAGAGAAATTTCTTAAGGAATTATTAATTGCACCTAATAGTTTAGGTTGTGATCTGAGCAGACACATTTTAAAATAATGTTTAAAAAATATTTAATACACTTTTTTAACAGCTCTTGCCATCTCTCGAGTTCAATTCGTTGCTCCGGTAGGATGCATCTCTAGTTTGTTTCCAAAGTATCAGCCCAAAAACATTAGGGAGAGCTCTATGAGTTCCCAATAATCCCTTTGCATTGTTGGTTTACGTAACTCACGTTCATAAAAGTCAAACATTTCTTTTATTTTGGACATATTAAAGAACATTTCCACATTCTCTTTGCCACTTTGAATATTAATGGTATTAACACTTTCCCAGCTTTCCTTAAAATGTTTAAAAAGTAGTGCCAAGATTTCTTGCAACATCATGTATTTTACATTCAAATATACTGTGACTATTCTCGCAAATTGGATTTAATGTTTTAGCCTGATTCAAAAAGCTATACAGAGAAGGCGAGCATCTAGAGTGTCGATGTGTCCATGGATGAAACTTTGAAGAAAACACAATAAAAAACCATGTCCATTGTCTTAATAATTGATATAATCTAAAAAGTTGCTCTTATTACTAATTACATTTATAATATTCTGATCCACCTATACTTGTGATCTTTTGGAACTACAAAGATAAGCAAAGGCAAACAGCAACAAAATATAACAGAGTAATGAAACATCATATGACACTTATAAAACAAATAAAGAAGTTGTATGTGTTACCAGTTGTATGTACTGTATTCAAGTCCACCTACACTTGTGATCCTCTGGAAATGTAAATAAAGCTATGGCAAACACAGCGACATAACATATCACAGCAATGAAATATCATATGAATATTATAATGCATGTAAAAAAGTTGTATGAAGGGAAAAAGTTCTTATCAGTCTTCCACACGAAAAAGATTGAATATCCAATGAAATTTATTCTACAAGCAAAGAAGTGGTGTGAAGTGAGAAGAGCTCATATCAGTCTTAGACACACACACACACACACACAAGATTTGCACAAACTGATTACAACAAATTCTTTAGATAATACTTCAGAATGTATGTACAATATATACAAATGAGAAAATGCTTTCCCCTACAGAAAGTTGAAACAGGAGATGACTTCTATTTAAACAAAGGTAACAAACAAAGAAGCAATTTGGCCCCAAAATTCAAGGTTGCTTGTGCAAATACATTAAAGGTTTTCAAGCAGATCTGAGTAGAGAAAACAAGAATGTTTTCAATATATTGAGCAATGAGAAATTATCTTTATGTTTCCCTCATCGCTTTGCTTTCATCAAGAGCACGACTATACAGAGTGTCGGTGAGAACACGTCGAAAATTGGAAGTTCTTAAAACAATTTTAACTGTATTTTGTCTAATAAACTACTTCTACGTATTCTGTATGTTTGAGCTGCAATAAGCCCTCAAAAGTTGGTCTGAAAAAATGCTTTCTATGCAAAACTTTGTTTTTATTTATTTTATTTATTTAACGTCAAAAAAAACAGTTAAAAACTGCGTATGACGTGCTATGGGGAAAAGTGAATTGTGTGCACATTTTCAAAATTCTGTGATCCCTACACTAAGTCATATACTACTTAAATTTTGAATTTTGAAAGGGAGAAAAATAAAACAAAAACTCCCATGTAGTAAAATCTATTTTCAAGGATAAATAAGCAATAAAAAAAAACAACAAAAAAACTCCCATGTAATAAAATCTATTTTCAAGGAAAATTAAGCGATGTATTGCATTGCTTTGCATTGCTTTGCATTCCAGAAGCATGGAAACCTTCCAGAAACATATAAATTGTTTATTATTTACAATACAAAGTAATATATTTGTTCAGAAAGAAAAAGGATCCAGAAATAAAAAAAAACTCCCAATTTACACAATGTAACTGCTCAACTTTCTTTTTTGTCTCCATTTCATACTCTCTTAGCCGCTTAGCGTTGCCTAGCGTCAGGGTTTGTGGAGGGGGAGGAGGGAGGCGCTACCTATTTTTCTTCGCGTCTTTGCTCCCTACAGTTGTAGACATAGTTTGGAACAGACCTACTAAGGAACTTGTTCGGCGCGTCGTGCCTCTGGAAAAACTTGGCTCTCAGATTCCGATATTCATTTTAGAATTTTGAATTATTGATTCTAAGTGGAATAAGTAAGAACTCTTTTTTATCTCATTTTTTTAAGAATGTTCCTTATATCATGTTTTTCCATTTTGCAAAATTTCAAGAGTAAACAAAAAATGACAATAAATTCATTTGGCTTGCACAGATAAATTAATGTTGATGGTAGCCACAAATTGATTTTTTTCCTCTGCGACATGAGATGTCAGGTAATATTAATTACATTCGAACGCCTCAACTGTAAGTTTTAAGATTATGTCTATGATTTTTATGATTATGTAAATTCCTGAAAGTGGTTAGGCGGAAGAGCAGGCCTCAAGGCCTGAGCCTCGCCACAATTAAAGACAATTTATTATTATTATTATTATTATTATTATTATTATTATTATTCATACGTTTGTCTGTGTCCCTCGGAAGGTACACACTCAACCGGGATACAGTATTCGAGTTGTTACGCTCGGGAGCAAACTCTCTAAGATGCTGGTGGCCTGAAGCCCAGCAAAACAGACATCATGTTCTGTCCCTTAATAGTTAATCCAAACACAAAATTACTGACTGATTTCTTGTTTGTGACAGATAACATCTGCAGCAATTGTAATCTTTGGGATATGGATTTTGGTTACTCATGATTGTGTGCTGGATCCGGAAGGAATATACGTTTTCCAAAGTAAGTTCAACAACAACAACAACAACAACAACAACAACATAACTCTCTAATATAAGATTATCGCTAAAACACGACCGTGAACTATTAATACGATAACCATAATTGAAATCATGTATGACCACAGTATTGGATTTCAAACGTCTTTCTTAATGTCACTGAAAACCAATGAATTAACACTTCAACCTGTGATGATTCCTCAAATCGTTCAGTCGTAAGTGAGTAAATCGGGAGATTAATTTGCCTAGTTAATTAATAATGCTGAACTTCACAACCTGAAAATTTCAATTATGCTACAACAATATTTCTTTAACACGTCTTGAGGGGTTGAAAACAAAGTTGAGTGTATGAAGTAATTGTTTACTACTATAATGACGTGGACAACGCTTGGAGTGTTGTTAGTCACACATTTTCAAGGGTGCTAAACGGATGTACCAATGCAACTCACAAGTTTAGATGTAAGATAAATATTAAAACTATTAAAATAGAACTGAATGGTATAATGATGATGTTGCTACCATTCATATTTTGTTTATTTGATTCAGTTGGTTACTTCATGTAGAAATAGTATATTATGCAATTAGTTTATAACGTAGTCCTTTTTTGCACGAATAAGAAAATACTACCGAACGAACGATGTTAGAAGTGAGTTAGGTAAACATTTATTATGAGTGCAAAAAAGTAACATTATAAACGAGTTGCATACGCTATTTTTTCTTTTTAAAAGTATTAAAAAAATTTAAGGAAGCGAAGTCAATTTGAATGTTCAGTTGTAACCTCGGATTCATGTTATGACGTCATGAGTGCTACCATAGCTACTAGTTTGTTTACAAATGGCAATTAGGTTGAAAGTTACGATTCAAACATTATGTATTCTTAGCCAAAAGAAATTTTGCAAGAAGCTGCAAAAGCAAAAAATAAATACTGGATAGATGAAAAATATGCAAATTTTGTATGCGAGGCTGTTGTTCTTTTCTATCTCTCGGAGTAGGTTGGTTAAGTTACTACAATGCACATGCTGCAATAAAAACGGTAGTTATTATTCGTGATTCTTTAAACATTAAGTTCACAGCGTGTAAAGCGTCTTATGGTGCACATATTGAAAACTAAAGGCAATGTGGAAATGTGTTCGTTTAAGAGGACATCCACGACGTTTCTCGCCGATAATGGTGGTGATATTACTGCACTTACATGTCACAGAGAGTGGCGATTTTCAATTGTAGCCGAATCTTATTGAAGAATCAGTGAAAAATAAGATTTACATTGGAACAAGATATTGGTTAGTATAGAAACTGAAAAAAAAGCACTTTGGAATTAAATACATCTTCTGGAATGTCTTGACAAATTTATTCAACCGTACTATTAATATTCATGTTCATAAAAACTAATTAGATGTTCTTTGTTATTGTTAAATATTACCGAATAACAGTAACATGTAATTTTAAAGTAGTAATAAATTAATAAATTAAAATTTAAAAGTGCAAGTTTTTTTCACAAGTATTTGATTTTACTTCAAACCCAGGAATCTATTTACATGGTACCATTGCCTTCTTTATACTCCATAACTGATGATAAATGGGGGCTGTGACTATTATGTCAGTGATAAGTCAGTTGTCGTGCAGAAACAGCGATGACGTAATAATTCGTGTCATAATATGCCATATTATGACACGAATTATTATGGAAAAGGGTTGTTTATAATGCTGGTATACAAAAAATATGTTTATATTTTGAGCTTATTGAAGCCTTGAGCAATTAAAAGGTTTTTTACTCCAAACGAAAAGCACCTGAACGAAACGCTCTTTGTGTGTTATTATGGTAGTAAACAATAACGTCCTTCAATAAAAATTCGTGAGTTCCTAACCCCTCAAAAAGTGATAGAAAAAGTTTCTTATGACATAATTGAAATTTTTGTTTCGTGGAAATCGTTGTATTCACTAATTACTTAAAGGAATGTCTAGAAATCCTCCCTACAGTCAGAGCATTCTGAATGATAAAAAAAACGTATGTATGTTACAAAACAATAATGATTTATTATTATTTTCAAAAATGTGTAATAATTAATAAATCATTAATTTAATATTGGAAGTACACGCCTGAATTTACATTGCTAGTGTTCATTATATCGATTATTTTAGTTACTCAAGTAATAAATAGGAGCGAATTTAGAGAAATAACGGAGTTTTATAATCTATAGCAAAATCATGATTACATCGTAGGTAATTTAGCCGGATATTGCAATCAAACGAAACGCTAATTTGGAAATGATTCTAAACTTGCTTCGCTCAAACTTTTAAAAATATACGTTTTTTTTTATAATAGTCAAAACGCATTTAACATCATAAAAATTGTAATTCAATACGCTTTTTACAGTCATTCGAGCAGCTGTTGTTTCATTGGTCGCCTTACTTTCTCTCGAGACGATTGCTTCTGGACTTCTACTTGCAGGTATAATAAAGGTGAGTTCGTAGAAAAATGAATTCTAAATATCTCATCTGATATCTAATATGATATAGCTGTAGGTAATTTTTAAATCTATACTTGTTTTTTTTTAATATTCCAAAAAATCGTGTATTTTGTTTCATTGCTATTTTCTATAAAATGCGTGTTAATTTGTTCTGAATTTTATTGTTTTTAGAACCTTATTTATCATTCATTCATCATTCACGTGTCCATAAATCAATTATTCACACCTATATATACAAATCATACATTCAAATGTACATTCAATTATTAGTTTCAATAAATTTCTTCTTTTTGGCAGTGTGGTTCTTTTTATGAAAGAACTTACGTTTCCCCTTATGAAAATGTAATGTTGTGATGTAATAAAATTTTCTGTGATATTTTTTGAAACATGCTTTTGCAGAAAAACCAACTATGGATACAGATCTGGATCTGGTACCATTCTACTGTTACCGTTTTTGTTGCAGTAACAGTAGCGTGTGTTGAAAGATCTCATAGTGTAATATTATACAGCATTCTCAGTGCAGGTATGCCTTTGTTTATGGTTATAAATAAAACTAGTTTGATACGGCAATCATTATTATAATGTTATATCAAGCATGAATCATTCTAACTTTTATTCACGATGATTTCAATTATTACTGTCGATAGGCAGCGAGGTTGGTTGCTATTTATGTTTATGGTTATTGTACATGGACGTCTTAGTTAAGATAAAATGATAGTAAAAAGATAGTAATGATTCTGATTTATTTTGTCTTTGAAAATGAGCGTTATAATGAAGTCATAATGCAACTAATGCTATAACTAGAGGTTCTAAACAACGTACTTTCTCCCCCGTATTTTCACCTAAAAAACGCGAAAAGTATTCAAATTTTCGAAAAAATGTACATGACATTATTTCAAAATATATCTTTAAAGAAAATATTTCATTAAGTGAAAAAGCTTATCTTCAATATTAAGTTGCAGGAAGACTCCGAAAATATTTTTAACTTTTGCAATTTTTCGAAAAATCACGATTTCCAACAAACTCTTTTTCTCTTCAACGTCCATCACACTATCCAACAGCAAAAATTAATCAAAAGCGATGGAACCATTGTTTTGAAAATTTGGAAAATGTCTCAGGGACTTCACGTAGAGTACCCCCCCACACACACACACAAAATTGCAATATCGGTTTCAAATTTAAGGGGCAGCGACATTAACCTCATCAATTAGGGAATATCAATTTTGGAGAAAATCGGCTGAACAATTTAGCCGGTAGCATTCTTCCCAGACGGTCGGACGTTGCACCGTCATTCGTTTTTCCCTTATCAAGGACTCACGAAACATGGATTCTCCACGTGTTCTCGTTTTTCTAAATTTAGCAACTGGATTTACCCACTTTTTCGTTCCTAGGGCACTGCAATAAGAGTTTTTCTGCCGGAAATTCCCAGTTTTTTCGTACAGCATTACATAACGTTCTCTCTATTCCGGAAGAAGTAATAAATGCATTGTAGCACAGGTGCTATAATTTCATTTTATATAATATCCAAGAGCGCGAATCAAACAATATTGCATCGTCGTAGATAAATGAACTTAAGAATCGAATGTTTACTTTTAGCAATTTTAAAAGTGAACAACTGTCATTTTTGTCTAAAGCAATAATTAAGTCAATTTTAACTTTGTACAACAGATACAGATAGAAAAGACTGGGTTGTTTTGTTTTATTTTATTAACAATTACGACTTTTGTAATTGCAGAATAATTTTAATGTAATATATTTCAGTAACATTTCGAATGCAAGAAAGCATTTTCGTCGTAAAAAAAATTACTGTATGAAAGTTGGGCGATTTTACCACTGTATTAGGGAGTGCTAAATGGTCAGTACTTCTACTTTCTGATAATTCAGAAACATTGTAATATTTTACTTTCATATTAATCCAGACAACGAAGGAAGTTTATGAACATTATACTTTATCTCTGACAAAAATAGTACCACGTTTGGTAGTATTGCTCAAGTTAAGAGACATCGTAAATTGCATACGTTTAAAAGATCCTATGTTTAAAAAAAATTGTTACAACAAAAAAACATTTTATCCAGTGCTTTTGCGCTCTGAAATGCATAACAAGTGACACGCTAAACGGCGAGCATATTAAGTGAATGTTTATGTATATATTGTTTTACCATTACCGTATTAGAGAGCTTTCTCTTGGAGTGGAAGAGTGAAACACCTTACCCCCCGAAAAATTCAACACAGCTTCAGAAAACTTGTTTCGACCTCTCATTATCGCGACTGTGTCGTCTTGGCAGATGTTTTCGCGACACACACTTCCCTACACCTGTACTTCTTCTTCATCATCATTTCTTCTTCTTCTTCTTCATCTCTTCTTCTTCATCTTCATCACCTCTTCATCTTCATCATCTCTTCTTCATCATATCTTAATCATCTCATCTTCATCATATCTTCTTTATCTTCAGTATCTCATCTTCTTCTTCTTCATCTTCAGCATCTCTTTGTCTTCTTCTTCTCTCTCTCTTTTCTTCTTCATCTTCATCATCTCTTTTTCTTCTTCATCTTCATCATCTCTTTTTCTTCTTCTTCATCTTTCTTCATCTTCTTCTTTTCTTCTTCATTTCTCTTCTTCTTCTTCTTCTTCATCTCTTCTTCTTCATCGTCATCTCTTCTTCTTCATCACTGATTGATTGATTTATTGATTGATTAATGTTTCGGGCAAGTCAGCGATTAAGAACATACACGAAATACGAGTCGCTCTTTTGGTGGGGTGATCTCCTGCTGGATGGCGAAATCCAGCATCAACCTACACGTCGGCTTGAGGTGTTTTCCGACCCAGGTATCTCCCACCAACAGGGTGGAGTGGGGGACAAGCTTTAATGTCCCGACAGGTCTCCCGGCATGTGTGGTAGTGCCTGTAAATGTGTGTAAGGAAGGAGTGAGGATAGGACAGGGAAGAGGAAGGAAAGGACGTCCACACTCAGTAGCTCGTTTGTTACGGTAGTCCGTCTGCCCGTCCGTTCGTCTGCCCGTCCGTCTGTCCGTCTTTGAACATTACCCTCTAAAGTATTTGTAGGATTTTTTTTCCAAAATTAATATTCCCGGTCATTCTGGCCAGACTCGTAGCTCTACGATTTTAAAAACAATTTCATTTTGTGGGAAATTTACATGAAGCCGAGGGAACATTTTTGAAATTTCTAAAAAAGGCGGCAAATTTTGTCTTAAAATTTCTACATTATCGCATTTGTGAGAGAAATTGCTTCAAATAATTTCTTGTAAGGTTTTCCGAAATATCAAAAGTTAATAATGAAATTGAATTTCAAAATTTTCAGAAACACTCAACTTTATCTTAAAAACGCCTTCAAATTTTCGAATGAAAATGTTCATACACGACGAGACTTTACTGTTCTTAAAATCGTCCATAATATTCTTAAAATCGTATTTCAATTCTACTGCTAGGGATTTAAAAAATTAGGAAAAAGTGAAAAAATGACATTAAGACATCAAATAGAAGGCATCTAAGAAAGCAGTAGGGCAAAACTGAAGAGAATCCAAACTGAAGAGTCAGGAAACTATCTAGAACTAAAAGGTCTGCAAATCTGTAGCATAACTAGTTTAGATTTATATTTAATTACAATATTTACAAACTTCATTTTAAAAATATTCTCTATTTCTATGTATTCAAACCCATTGATGCAAGTATGATTGCTGCTCCTAAGTTAAAAATAGCAATGAAATTACTGCCCCACATTGTTGATTTAACTGTTTTTGAAATAGGAAAGCACTTCTGGTACCATGAACTGTCTTCATAAATGCAATTTACTCTCCTTTGTTTTTCAGTGATTTCCTTCATTGTATGGTATCCTGTCTACGTTCATGGGAAACATCTTTCGAAGCAAGGCCCTGTACAACATGAATATCAAACATCATATGACTTATTAGAAGATGTAGCATCCCGGCGACCATCTGATAATCTAAATATTCATAGATTCGGATTTCTCCCGCAAGCAATTATGGGTTGGGATAATGGAGAGAACTGCTAAAGTTAGATAATTAAAATTGGAGAAAATTTCAAATTCATAAAGAGTAAAGTAATAAAATGTTATGGCAGTATCAATCCAAGATTTGACAAGGTTTGGGGAAAATGTACGTAGGGAAAGAAATTTCAAACAATTTAAAGTGTAATTTAAAAAGTTGTTAAGAGAGTAATGGAAATCGAAATTCGAAGTATACTAAGAGCAGAATTTTCCCTTTTCATAATCAAAAGTGAGTAATTTTACGATGGTCTGATTTTGGATTATCTGGACCCTAATTATAATTAATGCAATTCAATGTCCATTACTTGAATTCTCACCTTGTTTACTTTTAAATTATTTATGGACTCATTTTAGCTATTTTTTACGGACATCCAAACAGATTTTTTTATAAAATTCACTATTATATTGTTTTACCATCTTAAAATTTTAGAACATTTCGACTGATTGAAGAGATTTCATCAAACTAAAGAGAAATACCCAAACAAGAACCTTTACATAAAAACTCCAATCTCATGTTATTATTTTTCTATATTTTTCACTATGAACTGTGCTAGCTCCTAAAACGGGAAACAATTATTTCACGTTTCATTTTTGAAATTAACTTTTATACCATGTGTCTCGATAGTTGAATTTATTGATGAGATTGATTATTTACTATTTATTTATATGACAATGTTTAAAATAAAAAATTATGAAGTTGTGGTGGGAAGTTTTCAAAATCCTTCTTTTATCATTATTAATAAATTTATGGTTGCATCGACATCATTACGGACCAAACAGATTGATTCATTTTTCAATTAAAATATAAACTTGTTAAATAATTTAATGAGAAAATTCTTATTTATATATCATTTTATGCAGTAACTAGCTATTGATTAAAACGGGCCCACCAACTATTCATATTTTGATTTTTTCATTACAATCATAATGAAAGAGCAGTATTTCGATTAAAATCACCATTTTTAAAAAAAATATTTCCTTTCGAATATCACCATTGTTGTTTGTACAATTAACTTCTCATGTCTCATCGATGGAGCTCGGACAAATAGGCAAATAGGCCCCTAAAAGCTTAAAAATAGGTAAGGAAATGGGCATTATGGTTGAATAATATTAAAGTTGGTGTGTGTTGAAATTCTGTCTTGTCTTAATCTTTTGACTGCACTTGAAAGTTTCAATAGTTTTTCTCACTTTTTCGGCATTTTTCAGTAAGAGTTGCAGTGTTTTTATGTTGTATGAAATATTATTTTGCAGTTTACCACCTTTTCACAACACTGGCAAAAACATACATTTCCAGTCCGCCGTGAATTTTCTCCATAAATTCACTCTTTTAGCAATGCACTTCCTGAAACACGCTCTTTGGGCATTGTAGTAAGCATGCTTAACAGGAACAGCAAATTTAATGATCTGGCACGCCCCAAACTTCGAAGCCAATACAAAAAACTATTGAAGAAAACTCCGCATATTTTATGTTATTCTACCTTTTAAAAGAGAAAGATGTCGGGAGCGATATTTTTTAAGACAGTTGTGTTCTTTGGTAAGGAACAGGTAGCTCACTAGTCATTGCAAAGATCGGAATGACGAGAGCAATTTCCTGTTTTCTGGAGCCCCTGACGAACTTCGGCGAAGTAGACTAGGCAAACCGGTGTCAAATTATCAGTCTCTAAGCGATCCCTGCTCGACGCGTTACAAGCAAGAACACACAGGGCATAGAGCTTTTCGATCGGAGGACGCCCTGGCAGATTTTACGCGATTGTTACAAGTTTGGTATAGAGTTTCCCACCAGTGATTTCTCAAAAAATGATTTTAGAAATCAAAATATAATAAACAAAAAATATTAAAAATGCGTAAAATTCAATATAGGCTCTTAACGCTCGATTAGGCAGTTATCTAAAATAGGCATTTATAGGCATTATAACACCCTCGCAAAAGCCTTTTCTAAGGTAAACATTGATAATGGGTAAGTTGTTTAAAAATACATTCAAAGAAATAAAACTAGGCAAAAAGGGCATTGTCCGGACTCTAATTATCAGCTTATTCAACGGGATCAAAGAAACATCCTACAGCAAAATTTATTACAGCAATCCTAATAAATGTCATCAAGTTTCATTACAGATTTTCCCTAATTTTCAAAAATTATATGGTTTCTAATAAGTGTTTGCAAAAAAATAAAAAATAAAACCTTATATTTCAAAAATATATTATGATTTCACATAGTTTACACATACCACTATTACAATGTAATAAAACTATGAAATAATATATACAATTATATAATATGTACAGGACTTACTTTCAAAAATAGTAAAAATGTCTACTCATGCATTGTAGAAACACTATCGAACATTCACACTTTCCACTTTCACTAAAGTTTCATTTCTGTTATGTAGAATTTTCGCATAGCGAAGTAAAAGCCATAAATAAATTACACCAATTTATTTCTATTATCAGGTAAAAAATATTTTTTTCACTGGTTTTTATTACCTAATGTCTATTTTGCTCCGTAAAAGTATCTCATTGCTATTGTGATGATAGGAGTCGGCAATATCCGAAAAAATTGACTAGAATTTCTTATCAGAGATAAGCACACACTTGATATTGCGAACGTCTATTGAACTTTTACTCAAAGGTATTGTTTTTCTCCAAAAAGAGTCCACCTCTCACTAACATTCATTAGCGCATATAAATACACACCATTAACTCCATTTTCAGCTTTCATCGCGTTGTGTTCTTCGAAACTGTCCCGCCTGTGTTTGAAGAGGAGATTCTCACAATAACAGATAACACAGAGTTAGTAGTAAGACCACTATATCAAATTCTTCTCATGATTAAGTTTAATGAACAAACATTTTGCACACGTGAATCCTTTATGCACACGTTTTCTTGATCCTTGTGGCGTAAAACAACAATAAATGATAGTCTCTTCAGAAATATCCCATGTGGATAACATAACGAAACTTGTCTCTACGAGTACAATTTACCATTCCTCTTGTGACATTGCCGTGAGAGGGGGGTTGAGAAAGGAAGGCTGGATTCCAAAGCAAAACCTACACAAGGAAAGGAAAAGGCAAGAAACGCACTACTGAAAAACAGGTAAAAACAGTGGCGTTGGGGGAAAATGGGAGAAACTAAAAAGGGAGGATTACGAGTACGAAGGCATTTTGAGCGAAGAATACGTGATTCAATCATTTACTGTTGTTACCGCTACTGGCAGACTGTCCTTAAAAAAAAGAAACTCACTCAACGGGAGTAGGGCACTTTTAGCAATCGGCTTGACAGAGTCGCGTTGCCTTATGTCGTTTTGTATCTCTAAATCTGGTGCCGTTATGGCATTGTTACAACATTGTTGTAAATATTTAATGCTTTTGACAGGCGTCTCCTCAAAATCACGACATTAGATATTTCCAGAATTTTTTGTTTTATCTTACAAACATCCCAGGCGTCATCTACAAGTTTTTTTGCAAGCCTTTATGTCTCCATCCCTCCCATCTCCCCGTATGGGTACAAATTCCTCTTCCTCGCAAAATCTGATATGTTAGAAGGATTTAAGAGAAGGTAATAAAGTTAAGGGATCAAAACCTTGAACATACGAAGAGAACGTACAGTTGGTATGCCGGTTGAAGACTGTCCAAATTATTAAAACAGTTTTCAAGTCCATTCGCAATGTCTAAACTTACGACAGTATAACAGATGCAACTGCACATCGGAGGTAGCTGGAGTAAAATCACATTCAGTAGAAGAAGATGGAACGCTCCTCCCGTATTTAAATCTCCGGGCAAGAGCTCGTAGGGCGAAGACGACTGCCAGAGTGACAGCCAAGGCGGGGGTGAGGAAGAGGCGGTGACTAGGACCGAAGGATGTGGCTGAGAGGGTGGCGGGGCAGGGCGGGGAGGAGCGGGGGCGGGCGGGGCGGGCGGGGGCAGGAGCGGGGGCAGGAGCGGGGGCAGGAGCGGGGCAGGAGCGGGGGAGAGCGGGGCAGGAGCGGGGGCAGGAGCGGGGGCAGGAGCGGGGGCAGGAGCGGGGGCAGGAGCGGGGGCAGGAGCGGGGGCAGGAGCGGGGGCAGGAGCAGGGGGCAGGAGCGGGGGCAGGGCGGGGGCAGGAGCGGGGACAAGAGCGGGGCGAAACCCTGCAGTGATACGGTCGCCACTGGCAGAGAGGTCCCGCTCGTCGCCGGTCGGCGGGGGGAGGGGAGCGCTGCTACTGCTCGACGGAGGCGCACTCGCAGCAGAAGGCGACGGCGCGCCCTCCCACAGCCAGAGCTCCGCGGGGGCGGCGCGCGAGGGGGGCGTGGCGGGGGCCAAGCCCAGGTGGGCGACGCCGGCGGCGGGCCTGGCCACGGGCGGGGGCTCGGGCGCGCACTTACCCGGCACGCGCCGCAGCACCTTCACGAAATAAATAAAATAATAAATAAATAAATAAAATAAAATAAAATAAATAAATAAAATAAATAAAATAAAAAAAAATAAATAAAATAAAATAAATAAAATAAAATAAATAAAATAAAATAAATAAATAAAATAAATAAAATAGATAAATAAAATAGATAAATAAAATAGATAAATAAAATAGATAAATAAAATAGATAAATAAAATAGATAAATAAAATAGATAAATAAAATAGATAAATAAAATAGATAAATAAAATAGATAAATAAAATAGATAAATAAAATAGATAAATAAAATAGATAAATAAAATAGATAAATAAAATAGATAAATAAAATAGATAAATAAAATAGATAAATAAAATAGATAAATAAAATAGATAAATAAAATAGATAAATAAAATAGATAAATAAAATAGATAAATAAAATAGATAAATAAAATAGATAAATAAAATAATAAAATAAATAAAAGAAAAAAGAAAAAAATTATCCACTTTGATTGTCTGAAGCAAACCTTACAAAAGTGAGCAAGTCCTGATACAAGTTATTACAAGTTCCCTAACAATCAATAGCCCATTATTAAATTAATTTGCGTAATATAAGTAACAATACACAAATGACTAAACATGATCTAATATTGATATTAGTTCCAATATTTATATTTGAACGAATCCATGACATCCTGTTAACTATTACTTACATCAGTGTGTCACCTTTCGCAGGAGAAATGGGCACATCAACAACAATAGTAGTTCACTGAAGGTTTTATAATGTGGATGAAAGGTCTGACGATCTTGATGCCGTAACCTGCTTATTATTGAACTTGAGAGATAATCGAACTTTGCCTAACAGCATCGTTCCATAACTCTCCCACCTCGCTTTGCAATAAGATGATTTATGGTATTTATATTGTAAAAGACTTAAAATTTGTGGCAAAACTCCCGCCATTCGGTCTATTCTTTCGCCTGTTTGTAACATTTAATACAATAATGAACAACAGGGAGACGGGGTTCTCATAAAGGCGAAAACGAGGGGATGAGGATGTTGATCCCAAAGAGAGTTCTCACAGCATTTTTGTAATTTTATTAATAACTTCGAATTATCAATTAAGTTAAAAAAGTAGTCAGAAATGTATCCAGTGTTTAAATGAATGCTCAACGAGATTTCACGTTCTACGATATTTGTAACTTAGGTAAAGTCACTTTTGTGGGAATTGTGAGATAATCTGAAGATGGATGATTAACTTATCGGGAAGTTAGTATTACAAATTGTTTAGAAAAGGGGATATTTTAAAACGCTAAAACATGGATAATGTATTTGTAATAGCCCCTAATATGCTGACGAAAAGAGAGGACATTTTTCCACCTTCCATGAAAAATCACAAGTCAAGAATTCAAGTTTTGAGAGAAAAGTAATAATAATATTATTATTATTATTATTATTATTATTATTATTATCATTATTATTATTATTATTATTATTATTATTATTATTATTATTAAGTTTGTAAATAAAACAAAAACTGAAGAAGTGAACGCAATAATTTCCACTCAGGGTAGATGTTACAATTTGAAACAATTCCAGACTCAAAACTGAACTTGCTTTCAAGCCAACGATTTATTTAGTTAGTTGTTCTAAGTTATCACAAATCTAGTTATGACAAATTCTAGTTATTACAAATTGCCATTTGTCACGAATCTCTTGCTACAGCGGTTCCATACATTCAATATTCTGCGACTAGTGAGCGAGAGTGGCTAGTTATATAACAAACGACAAATATTCGGTGCTCGCCCTTCCCACCGCATGTCGGACGCATCAAAGGAGGCGAACATTTGCTGACCAGCTACTCGCCACTCGCGACTGCACGAGGGCAGCCAAACTCGCCACTCGCGACTGCACGAGGGCAGCCAAACTCGCCACTCGCGACTGCACGAGGGCAGCCAAACTCGCCACTCGCGACTGCACGAGGGCAGCCAAACTCGCCACTCGCGACTGCACGAGGGCAGCCAAACTCGCCACTCGCGACTGCACGAGGGCAGCCAAACTCGCCACTCGCGACTGCACGAGGGCAGCCAAACTCGCCACTCGC